>CAMXCT020004517.1:0-35866 GCA_947184155.2 Cladocopium goreaui | reverse complement strand
GTGTGAGTGCGAAGTGAGAAGTGTGAAGTGTGAAGTTTGGAGTGTGAAGGAAGCAGTGAGAAGTGAGAAGTGTGAAATGTGGAGTGTGAAGTGTGAAGTGTGAAGTGCGAAGTGAGAATGTGGACTGTGAAGTGTGAAGTGTGAAGTGTGGACTGTGAAGTGTGAAGTGTGAAGTGTGGACTGTGAAGTGTGAAGTGTGCAGTGTGAAGTGTGAAGTGTGAAGTGTGAGGTTTGGAGTGTGAAGGAAGCAGTGAGAAGTGAGAAGTGTGGAGTGTGAAGTGTTGAGTGTGAAGTTTGAAGTTTGGAGTGCGAAGAGCGCAGCGGTGAAGTGTGAAGTGTGAAGTGTGAGGTTTGGAGTGTGAAGGAAGCAGTGAGAAGTGTGAAGTGTGGACTGTGAAGTGTGAAGTGTGAGTGAAGTGTGGAGTGTGAAGTGCGAAGTGAGAAGTGTGAAGTGTGAAGTTTGGAGTGTGAAGTTGGGAGTGGGAAGGAAGCAGTGAGAAGTGAGAAGTGTGAAGTGTGGACTGTGAAGTGTGGAGTGTGAAGTGCGAAGTGAGAAGTGTGAAGTTTGGAGTGTGAAGGAAGCAGTGAGAAGTGAGAAGTGTGAAGTGAGAAGTGTGAAGTGTGGACTGCGCAGTGTGGAGTGCGAAGAGCGCAGTGTGAAGTGTAAGTGTGATTGTTAGGTTTGGAGTGTGATGAAGCAGTGAGAAGTGTGAAGTGTGGACTGTTTGCAGTAGCTAAGTGAAATGTGGTGAAGTTTGGAGTGTGAAAGGACGCATGAGAAGTGAGAAGTGTGAAGTGAGAAGTGTGGACTGTGAAGTGTGGAGTGTGAAGTGCGAAGTGAGAAGTGTGAAGTGTGAAGTTTGGAGTGTGAAGGAAGCAGTGAGAAGTGAGAAGTGTGAAATGTGGAGTGTGAAGTGTGAAATCTGAAATTTGGAGTGTGAAGGAAGCAGTGAGAAGTGAGAAGTGTGAAATGTGGAGTGTGAAGTGTGAAGTGCGAAATGAGAAGTGAGAAGTCTGGACTGTGAAGTGTGAAGTGTGGATTGTGAAGTGTGAAGTGTGAAGTGTGGACTGTGAAGTGTGAAGTGTGAGGTTTGGAGTGTGAAGGAAGCAGTGAGGAGTGTGAAGTGTGGAGTGTGAAATTTGAAGTTTGGAGTGCGAAGAGTGCAGTGTGTAGTGTGAGGTGTGGAGTGTCGAGGGAAGGACACGGTCGGGACAGGGTGTTTTTGAACTATAGGTTATTTATGTTTGGGAAACTTCCGCCGCCGGTTTACCCGGGTCTATGTTATTAGAATATTTAATTTATTATTAGGATCCGTTTCGAAACCTATTTTTTGGTAATTTTTTTTAATTATATTATAAATATAAATTTAATTAAGAAATTAATTATTATTATTATATTTTTAATTTTATTAATAAAATTTATTTCGAAATCTAATAATTGGTAATATTTTAATTAAGTTACATAAAAAAATTAAATTTTTAAATCGACAAATTTAAAATTTATTTTTATTTGTTTAATTTATAAAACAATTCCGATTTAAAATTCAATTTTTAATCCGGGGTGGCAATCCGTAAGTACCATGAAGGACCGTGTGGATGCCCATCTCTCAGGAGCATTGCAGGGGGACCTCCCCGGAGGTTGGCTGCAAGCCCAAGGGCGTCAGCGGTGCCCTGTTTGTGGGCTTAGCGTGTCCATCCGCCATGGTACTCACCCCACCTGCCGGCCGTCAGCCCGCGCGGCAGTAGGCCATGGGGGGGCGCCGCGTGCTGCTGGCCCGACTTTGCCTAGCTTTGACGAGATCCAAGCTAGTCAGACCCCAACTCTGCGACACGTCCCGAAAGCAGCCAGACATCTGTGGGGGCAAGCCTTCACTCGCTGCCTCGCCTCTGTGGTGATGCAACTGCTTGGCAAGAATTGCTCATGTTTCCCAAGATGGTTCTTGATGTACCAAGGCTGGGCGGCCGCCAGCACCAGAAGGCGGTGGCCTCCTACACTTTAGATAGGCTGCAGCGGTGGCAGGCTGGTGAGCGCCAGTCGCTTTGGGATACTCCGGGCAAACTCTCTGGCCCCCGACGGCAAGACCTTTCTGTGACCCAGCGGCAGGAGATGGCCATTAACTTGGCGAGAGAAGGGCACGACAGAAAGGCTTGTGCAGCCCTTCTGTCAACGGACCTTTGCCCTGACACGCCAGAAACAGTCCAGGCCCTTCGCGGCTTGCACCCGGCCCACCCCCAGCCGATTGCCCGCCCTGTGCATGATCTACCTCTTGCACCTGAAGTGGTGCCAGATGCGGTGGCCAAGGCCTTGCGGTCCTTCCCCGCAGACACTGCCCCTGGGCCTTCTGGGTTGCGCGTGCAGCACTTGCGTGAGGCCACTGCAGCTGGAGAAGCTGATGCCCTTTTCCAGCACCTGGCCTCTGTGGTTGGGCTGCTTGCTCAGGGCCAGGCTTACCCTGCTGCTGCTGCCGCCTTTGCTGGTGCCTGCCTAATCGCGCTGCCAAAGCCCAAGGGCGGTGTATACCCCATTGCAATTGGCGAGACTTTGCGACTCACTGCTAAATGCCTCATGGTACATGTCCGGGAGTTGGCCCGGGACCATTTCTGGCCAGCGCAAGTTGGCGTAGTCGTGCCGAGTGGGGTAGAGGCAGCTGTGCATACCACCCGTTCTTGGGTCGAGCGGCACGCGCAGCAAGTTGACCATATTCTCCTCAAGTTGGACTTCAAGAATGCCTTCAATGAGGTTTCCCGGTAAAACGTTTTGGACAATGTCCAGGCCCATTTCCCGGCCCTGGCACGGTGGACAACCTGGTGCTACCAGCGCCCTTCGTCACTCTACTTTGGTGGGCGGACTCTGATCCCATCGGCGGCTGGTGTGCAGCAAGGGGATCCGCTGGGCCCCCTCTTGTTTGCTGCAGCAATCCAGCCCTTGGCAGAGCAGCTGCAGGCAACCATGCCCTTCTCTGTCTTCTACTTAGACGATGGTGTGGTAGCAGGCGACGCCCTTTCGGTTAGCCAGGGTTTCCAAGCCATCCAGCAAGTTGCGCGAGTTGCCGTGTGCTTCGCGACTTTGATTTGCTGGGGTCTGCCATTGGCACCCCTGACTTTGTGGCTGGGCATACCCTGCAGCGGGTGCAAGCAGGCAAGCAGCTTTTGGATGCAATCGCGTCGTTGGAAGACCCGCAAGTTGGCCTCCACTTGCTGCGGGCATGCGCGGGGCATTGCCGCCTCCTCCACAGCCTGCGTTGCAACCCTCCAGCGGCGCAGCGGCCAGCTTTGCTGCAATTTGATGCTTACGTCCGGGCTTGTTTTAGCAGCTTCACCGGCTTGCATCTGGATCCATCTCAATGGGGACAAGCTTCCCGTGGTTTTGGCCACGCAGGGTTGGGCTTGCGGGCAACAGCAGCAGATGTCCCGGCAGCCTACTTGGCTTCCGTTGGCGGCTGTGCTGTGGCTTGCTCTGACCTTGATGCAGCTTTTCCGGCTGCAACTTTGCAGTCCGTACCCCATGTGGTCCAGACCTTGGCGGCCTTCAATGAGCAAGTGGCGGGAGGTGTCCCGCTTACTGCCGGGGCTGTGCTTGTGCTGATTATTAACGATTTGTGGCAATGCAGTGGAGGTGCTGGATGGGGCAGAAGCGGAAAGCTTTAGCTACCCTGGTGGACTCCGCGGCATGGGCCCGACAGCTTGCCACCACTTCTGCAGTAGGCAAAGCGCTTTTGCACTCTGAGCAGCATCCTGGTGCGCGCCCCTTTCTTGCAGCTGTCCCGCATGGAGTTTGCCGGATGGAGCCGGCAGTTTTCTTGGCAGAGCTCCGCTTGAAACTGGGGGTTGCAGAGACTTCCTTGGACACTTGGTGCCCTCGGTACGATTCTGTTCTTGACACTTACTCCCTTCATGCTGGTGTTTGCGCAGCCGGTAGGGAGCGGACTCGTCGACACCACGCCATCCGGGAGGTTGTGCTGCGCTGGGCAGGCCGGGCTGGTTTGCAGCCTGAGCGGGAAAAACCCGAAGTCTTGCTTCCGCAGCGGCCTGAAGACAGCCGGCTTGCAGCCCGGCGGCCTGCTGACATCTTCTTGCCTTTCTTTGGGAGCTTTCCTACCGCACTTGACATCGCCATCACGGCGCCACAGCGAAGGGAGAACTTGCTTGAGGCAGGCAAGCAAGGTGGTGCAGCGGCCGCAGCCTATGCCAGGGTGAAGGCCCAGCATCTGCAGACTGCTGCTGCGTGCGAAGGGCAAGGGGTTCGGTTTCAGCCCATGGTTTTTGAGTCCACCGGTGCCTTCGATACATCTACCGGCCAGGTTCTGCAGCAGCTCGCCCGAGCTGTCGCAGCCCGTGCTGGAGGAGATACTTCGGAGCTACATGGCCAACTCCTTCAAGAATTGTGCGGCACTGTTCGGACCTTTCGCGCCCGTGCAGCCCTTCGTCGCCGAGTGGAGCTTGGCGAGAATACGGGGGTGGCTGCTGCGGCCGTGGTGCTGCGCGCTCCGGCGGACGAGTCCTGATCAGTCCTACACACCATCTTCTAAGCGGCGTTCTGGGCGCTTTGGGCCTTCGGTTTGTTGCTGTAGCTTTTTGTTTTGATGCTGGGGTGGGACTGTTTTGGCTGATCCTAAGGATGCCTTAAGTTGCCAATTTCCTTTACCAATGCATCCCCTTTTTTGTCTCTGGGGTTAGTTCCCAGCTTCTGTGTTTCTCCCATTTTTTTTTTCCTGGTCCCTGCTTAGCACTCGGTATCTTTCCTTAAGGGAGCGGCGCCTGGCCAGATTTTTCTTTTGGTAACATGCCAGCTAGATCAACGGCCCTTATTTTCCTTTTAAGCCGCTACAAATCTTTGTGGTGGATTATATGGGTTCGCCTTTTAACATCCATATAGACCTCTCCATGGTTATTATTCAAAAAAAAGATATATAAAAAAATAATAATTTTAAAATTAAATTAACGTATTTTTATTATCAAAATCTTAAATTTATTAATAAATTTTATATTATTTTTTTTAAATAATTAATTTTAAAATCAAATAAATTAATTATTATTGTTAATATTTTAAATTTATTAATCAAATCCATATTAAATTTCAATTTTTAGCAATATTTTAATTATATTATATTTTTTTTTATCTACCCTACCTAAACTACCCCCCCCCTCCCCCCCTCCTCAAAATAATTTCCAAAATTATTTTCAGGGGGTTGATAGTGTCTTCGGTTGTTATACGAAACAACCCTCTTTAGGGTAAAATAATTTCTTACGATAGACCCCCCCCTCCCCTTCATCGACGGTGGTGAACCTTCGTAAAAATTATTTCAACCCCTGGGGAGGTAATTATTTTGCCCCCCTCCGGAGACTCCCATCTTTACATATCTATACTTTGGGACCCCCCCCCTACCCGACATGATCGCCTTCGCAGGTGTACCGGGGATATTCCATCCCTTCAAGAAAAACGCGGGGGTATCAACCAGGTTTTGGAATATGTTTAAAGAAAACATGTTGTTGAATAATTTTCCTAAGCAGTGGGCCTACGGATGTGCATATTGGAATATGCGAATTATAATCTAAGCCTTCAAATATACCCTGGAATAACTATGTTTTGACATAACTTCATCTAAATTTTAAATGGTTAAACAAAAAAAGATTAAAAAAAACACTTGGGGATTCCCGCAAAAAAAATGTTCAACCATCATCTTCATCACTGGGTTCTTTCCTACATATTTCCATTTTTTTTCATACTTCCCCACATTTCTCTCACATTCCCTTCATTTCCTTCCAAAGAACACTCGGTGGGAATGACTGTGAAAGGGAAAGCATTCGGTGTTTATTTTTTTTTTTCAGCTGGCAGCTGCTCACTTTGATTTTTGAGGAGTGCAGAATATCTCCAATACCCCTAGAATAATTTCTTCCCTTGGGAAATCCCACGGAATGGTATTCAACCTGGCCCTTTCCTGTAGTGACACTGTAGTGATTTTCCTAACCTGTCATATTTCCCATTATTTCTCCCATATTCCCTTCATTTCCCTCCAAGGAACTCATTTTTGGGAAGCGTTCGGTTTTGATAGGTTTTTCATTTGTTTCCAGTATATGGACGAGTTTGATGGTTCTGGCAGCTGCTCACTTTGATTTTTGAGGAGTGCAGGGTATCTCCAATACCCCTAAAATAATTTCTCCGCTTGGGAGATCCCACAAAATAGTATTCCTTTCCTGTAGTGATTTTCCTAACCTGTCATATTTCCTCTTATTTCTCCCATATTCCCTTCATTTCCCTCCAAAGAACTCTTTTTTGGGAAGCGTTCGGATTTTATAGATTGTTCAATTGTTTCCAGTTTATGGGCGAGTTGGATGGTTCTGGCAGCTGCTCACTTTGAATTTTGGGTGCAAGGCATCTCCAATACCCCTAGAATAATTTCTCCTCTTGGGAAATCGCACAAAATGGTATTCAACTTAGCTCTTTGCTATAGTGGTTTTTCTAGCCTTTCATGTTTTTCCCTCTTTTTCCCATATTTCCCTCCAAAGAACTTTTTTTTGGGAAGCGTTCGGTTTTGATAGGTTTTTCATTTTTTTCCAGTTTCTGGGCGAATTAGATGGTTCTAGCAGCTGCTCACTTTGGTTTTTGAGGAGTGCAGGGTATCTCCAATACTCCTAAAATAATTTTTCCCCGTGGGAAATATCACAAAATAGTATTCAACCTGGCCCTTTCCTGTAGTGATTTTCCTAACCTATCATATTTCCCATTTTTCTCCAATATTCCCTTCATTTCCCTCCAACGAACTCTTTTTTGGGAAGTGTTCGGTTTTAATAGGTTTTTCATTTGTTTCCAGTATATGGGCGAGTTAGATGGTTCTAGCAGCTTCCCACATTGATTTTTGAGGAATGCAGGGTATCTCCAAGATCCTTTGAATAATTTCTTAAAGAACGAGTTTGGTTTCGAATTACAAATTTTAATGCGTTTTCGCTGTAACTTAATTTTTGGGGGAATTCTGACATAACTACCAGGGAGCACACATGAAACATACTGTTAAATTTATTTGCGTTGTAGGATTCGCAACGGATCAATTTTAAAAAACAAAAAACATAATAAGCCACTTTTGCAAGCCCAACATTGCGCAAGATGAGATATCGCATTGTTCTATATCGTTTCCTCCGAAAGTTACAACACTGCCATCACTGCGAAGAAGTGCTGTGTGAATACAGCCTGCAAAAACTTAAGTATACGACCAAAGGTAGAATATGTCATCGGATCAAAACAAAGTCAAATACCAAAATTATTTTAAGGGGGGGATAACCCATCAAAATAATTTCCAACCAGAAATTATTTTAGCAATGGTTAGTGTCTATAAATCTATATATCCAATATGTTAAATTTTTAAAATTATTTTGGAGGGTAATCCCCCCCTAAAATAATTTCATTAAGGTAAAAAGATTTTTTTTTAAATAAATTTTAACATCAAATAAATTTATTATTAAAATTTTAATAATAAAATTCATTTCAAAATCAAATTTTCAATAATATTTTAATTATATAATAAAAAAATAAAATCGAATAAATTAATATTTATTATTAAATTTTTAAATTTATTAATAAAAAATCTTAAAAATAAATATAATAATAATAATTAATTAAAATATTTATTAATAGGAAAAAAAAAAATAAGAAAACAAATTATTAATAATTTAAAATATAATATATATATATATATATTTTAATATTATAATAATAATATATAAAATTATAATTAAATTTACCTTAATTTTAAATTAATATTTAGGAATTCGATTATATATATATATATATAAATTAAAAATTTTAATTTAATAATTTGATATAATATCCTTGTGGGATTTATATATGGAAGACTTTGCATGTCTGGGCTTCCATACCGCACTTGTAGAAAAGTGCTGCTGGGTTCCATGACATATAGCAGGGGGAAAAATAGCCCACCGCGCAACAGCCAAATCACGGGAAAGCCACGGCAAAATCATTGCATTTTACCTTTCTATAAGGCACACTGTATATAAAAGCAAGCATCAAAAAAACAAGCATTTGCTTTAGAAGCGGCTTATCCTGCTGGTGTATATGAATCAAAAGCGCCAGCAAGTAAACAAGCAGGCAAACAAGCAGACGAGCAAACAAACCAGAAAGCAAATAAGCAAACACGGCGCAGGCAAGCCAGGGCGCAATCAGGGTACAGCCGGGCAAGCAGGCAAGCGCAGCAGGCGGCCAAGCAAGCAAGCGAGCGAGCGAGCAAGCAGGTAAGAAGAACAAGCCAGCAATCAGGGGCTGGCCCAAAGCCGCAGCGGCAGCAAGCCAGCAGCTGCAGATTCAGCAACAAATCAGCAGCAAACCAAATCAGTTGCAGCAACGGCCGACAAGCAGCAGCAGACAAGCAGCAGAGAAGACAAGCGGGAGCAGACCAGCAGCAGAGAAGCAGCAGCAGACAGCAGAAAAGCAGCAGCAGACAAGCAGAAAGCATGCAGCGTCCAAGCAGCAAACCAGCAGCAGTAGACCAGCAGCATCAGCAAACAGGCAGCACCTGCAGCTGAAGCCTAAAAGCTTAGAAGCCTAGAAGCATCCTATGGGCCCGGATTTTTGCGGGTTTATCTTTTGTTCCTGTTCTGTCAGTTCTTGGGTATTCGCAACATTTTCGAGTTGGAAGCTTCCATTTGAACAGTATTTCGGTGCTCCAACTGCTCATGTAACATGTTAGTTTGCAACTAGGGTTCATGTAGGGTTGGTTGCTTGTTCTTGTTCTCTGCTGGTTTCAAGTTTTTGAAGTTGGTTTTTAGAGTCAAAAGTATATATGTGTTTTTAAAAAGGCGTGTTATAAGCTTTTGGTAGGGTTGGCCTAGGGTTCATTAACGGTTTGTTTTGCGGTTCATTTAGGCTTGGTTTAAGATCAATTTCGGGCTGGGTTTAAGATATATTCAAGCAAGTTTTTTTTGGGTTTATTTAAGCCTATTTTGGCTTGGCTTAAGATCTATTTAATCTATTTAGGCTGGGCTTAAAATTCTATTTAGGCGTGGTTTAAGATCTAGGAAAGAATTGGTTTAGGATCTCTTTAGCCTTGGTTTAAGGTTCATTTAGGGTTGGTTTTAGCTTGGTTTGGGATCTATTTAGGGTTGGTTGTAAGGTTTTTAAGGGCTTGGTTTGAAATCTAGTCCGGGTTGGTTGAGGATCCATTTAGGGTTGGATTGAAATTTGGTTGGGCTTGGTTCAAAAACTATTTAGGCCGGGTTTCAGGTCTATCCAGGGTTGGTCGAAGGGTTTTTTTAAGGTTGTTAGTTTCAATTTTAAATAGGGCGTGTTTAGGGTTTACTTAGAATTGCCAATGTTTTTCGGGGATTGGTTTAAGGGTTAGTTATTTCCCCACCTGCCAGGCAAGGGTTGTTAGATTTTATCCAGGCGAGGGTTGTTAGATTTTATCAGAGCTGTTCTCCTCATCCTCCTCCTCGTCCTCCTCCTTCTCCTCCTCCTCCTTCCTCCTCCTCCTCCGCGTCCTCCTCCTCTTCTACCACCTCTGCCTCCACTTCCACGTCCACTGTTGCCTTGCCAATTTTTGGCCAAGCTCTTCGACAACTTCGGAGCTCAGTGCGCACTGCTGGACCTCAACCTGGGACCTTCCCAGCTCAGTGCGCACCGCTGGACCTCAACCTGGGACCTTCCTAGCTCAGTGCGCACCGCTGGACCTCAACCTGGGACCTGCCGAGCTCAGTGCGCACGCGCTGGGACCGCTGGACCTCAAAAGCCAGATAGAATGCCAGAAGATATGCCAGATAGAATGTCAGATAGAATGCGAGAAGATATGCCAGATAAAATGCCATAAGATTTGCCAGATGATGTGCCAGAAGATATGCCAGATAGAATGTTAGAAGATATGCCAGATAGAATGCCAGAAGGTATGCCAGAAGGTCTGCCAGATAAAATGTCAGATAGAATGCCAGAAGATATGCCAAATAAAGTGCCAGAATGTTTGCCAGATAGAATGCCAGAAGATGTGCCAGATAGAATGCCAAAAGGTATGCCAGATAAAATGTCAGATAGAATGCCAGAAGATATGCCAGATAAAGTGCCAGAATGTTTGCCAGATAGAATGCCAGAAGATGTGCCAGATGATATGCCAGAAGATGTGCCAGATAGAATGCCAGAAGATATGCCA
Organism: Cladocopium goreaui; assembly: GCA_947184155.2. Classification (NCBI taxonomy): domain Eukaryota; class Dinophyceae; order Suessiales; family Symbiodiniaceae; genus Cladocopium; species Cladocopium goreaui. The sequence goes on along the minus strand of CAMXCT020004517.1, from coordinate 25,718 downwards.
GAACATATGCCAGAAGATGTGCCAGATGATATGCCAGAAGATATGCCAGATAGAATGCCAGAAGATATGCCAGATAGAATGCCAGAAGATATGTCAGATAGAATGCCAGAAGATTTGCCAGTATCAAAATGTATAAATGTCATGGTGGGGATCACATGAAGTAAAGTAATTTATGGTTGGTTTAGGGCTGGTTTAAAATCTATTTTACATGAAGTTTTTCAAGGTCCATGTATGAAAAAACAGGGAAAAGCAGAGAAGCAGAAAGGCAGATAAGCAGGGGAAAGCAAAAAAGCGGAAAGGCACAGAAGAAGCAGAAAAGCAGGGGAAAGCAAAAAAGCGGAAAGGCACAGAAGAAGCAGAAAAGCAGAAAAGCAAAGAAGCGGAGAGAGGCAAAGAAGCAGCAAAGCAATTGAAAGCAGAACAGCGGAGAAGCAAAGAAGCAAAGAAGCAGAAAAGCAGGTAAAAGCAGAAAATCAAGGAAAAGCAGAACAGCGGAGAAGCACAGAAGCAGAAAAGCAGGGACAAGCAGAAAAGCAGAGAAACTAGATACTTCCCTTAGAAAAACAGCGCCGCATGCTGTCAGCAGCCTGGCAACAAACTGAAAGCAGCTTGGCACCAATACAGCCAGCAATCCCGCAGCTGTCTCGCGGCAGCTTGCCAGAAGTCTAGCAGCAGTAGCAGCACTTCAACGGCGCAGAAAGAGCCCACCAGCAAACCAACAGCATCTAGTAGCACTTCTTTTTGCGGTTTGGCAGCAGCCTGACAGGCAATCTAGCGGCAGTCGAGCAGGTGATCTGGGCACCCGTTTCGCAAAGATTTTTCCCAGATGCAAAACAGCATGGTACAAAGCAAAGAAATCAAAATGTAACGCTTTTCTTAAAAGTAGTCTTTGAGGGCCTTGTAAAGGAAACGGTTGAGGGACGTGGAAAGATGTTGAAAAACAATCTTCGTGGCTACTTCGGCTACTTGGAGAATCTTGCGGAAAAGCAAGTCCTTGGGACACACCAGTGCAGGAAAATATGTCTGACGCCCCTGCAAGACATTCTTTTTCAAAGTGCTCTCTTCTGAGAGAAACCTGCGTGGCTCTTTGGACGATGTTCTTCGAAGATATTCTTGCGGGACATTCTTGTAAGCCGCTTTTGAACTTGTCTGACGCATCCTTCTTGGCGTTCAGTGGCTGACATGCTCCTCCATTCTTAGACGAAAAACGGGTGCCGACGTTTTACTACCAACCTGGCGCATCTAAAGAACCGCCAGCATGCATGGGGGCAAAAGCCATCGAAAAAGTCACTGCTCAAGCGGCGAGCCGCAAAAAATACAAATTACTTTACTTCGTTTGATCCCCACCATGACATTTATACATTTTGTTACTGGCAAATCTTCTGGCATTCTATCTGACATTTTATCTGGCATTCTATCTGGCATTCTATCTGGCATATCTTCTGGCATATCATCTGGCACATCTTCTGGCATTCTATCTGGCAAACATTCTGGCACTTTATCTGGCATATCTTCTGGCATTCTATCTGGCAAACATTCTGGCACTTTATCTGGCATACCTTCTGGCATTCTATCTGTCATATCTTCTGGCATATCTTCTGGCATCCTATCTGACATTTTATCTGGCATACCTTTTGGCATTCTATCTGGCATATCATCTGGCACATCTTCTGGCATTCTATCTGGCAAACATTCTGGCATTTTATTTGGCATATCTTCTGGCATTCTATCTGACATTTTATCTGGCATTCTATCTGGCATACCTTCTGGCATTCTATCTGGCATATCTTCTGGCATTCTATCTGGCATATCTTCTGGCATTCTATCTGGCATATCTTATAGCTTTCTATCTGGCATATCTTCTGGCATTCTATCTGGCCGTTGAGGTCCAGCGGTGCGCACTGAGCTGGGCAGGTCCCAGGTTAAGGTCCAGCGGTGCAAGGTCCAGAGGTGCACACTGAGCTGGGAAGGTCCCAGGTTGAGGTCCAGCGGTGCACACTGAGCTGGGAAGGTCCCAGGTTGAGGCCCAGCGGTGCACACTGAGCTGGGCAGGTCCCAGGTTGAGGTCCAGCAGTGCGCACTGAGCTCGGAAGTTGGTGCAGAGCTTGGCGAAGAGTTGGCAAGGCGGATGTGGAGGTGGAAGTTGATGGAGAGATGGTCGAGGAGAAACTGGAGGAGGAGGCGGAGGAGGAGGAAGAGCAGAGCTAGTCGAGGAGGAAGAGAACAGCTCTGATAAAATCTAACAACCCTCACCTGGCAGGTGGGGATTACCCCGGCAAGAGCCCCCTGCAAGGAACATGAAGAAGAGATGCCAGGTTAGATTCTGCTGTGTGAAGATCCCTGAGCAAGATCGTGTGCAAGATCTCCTTGGCAGGTTCTCTGTAGAAGCTGCCGTGCAAGATCGCTTTGTAAGGTAATATGTACGGAGATCTCTGGAAGCTCTGCTCTCTACAAGAAATCTCTGAGCAAGATCTCTGTTCTCTTCACCAGGTCTCTGCACAAGATCTCTACAAGAGGTCTCCTGTCAAGCTCTCTGCACAAGCTCTCCAAAGAGCATCTCCCAGCAAGATCTCCGTAAGGGACCTTTTGGCAAGATCTAAACGGATCTCTTTGCAATGTCTGTGTAGAAGATCCCTAAAAACGGTCTCTTGGCAAGCTCTCTGTACAAGCCGCCTAAAAGAGGTCTCTCGGCAGGATCTGTTTCAGAGATCTCTGCGCAAGCTCTCTGTAAAAGCTGTCTTGGCGAGATCTCTGTAAGAGACCTCTTGGCAAGATCTCTCAACAAGATCTCTAAAAGAGATCTCTTGGCAAGATTTCGGCACAAGGTCCCAGTAAGAGGTCTCTTGGCAGGATCTCTTGAAATGGTCTCTGTACAAGCTTCCTACAAGAGCTCTCCTGGCAAGATCTATGTAAGAGACCTCTTGGCAAGATCTCTGCACCAGATCTCTACGCAAGCTTTTCATAAAAAACATCCCTTGTCAAGATCTCTGCGCAAGATCTCCGTTATTATCAAAATGGGCACCGTCCCACAACGCGAGTGGTCTGACACGCCCAAAGTGCCGAGAGGGTTACGCGAGCGGTTTCAAAATCAGCGCCGCGTCATGACGAGAGCGATCTGACAAACCCAAAGTGGCGACAGGCTTTTGCCAGGGATTTCAAAAATTCGCACCACGCCAGGCCGCGCCACAACGATGACGAGACGGTTGCACGAGAGGTCTCCGCGACACCCTGTTTTTGCCAGCCTGCGCAATCCACATGCACATGGACATCGCACAAGGGAGATTTTGCGCTGTAAAGGTCACCAAATTTGCCGGGCCACCTCGAATGAACACCAGGCCTCAGCTATTACCGCAAGACCCAAGTGTGGCCACACTGTTTGGGGAATACAAAGCCAACACATATTCTCCACAGAATCAATAATCCCGGTTTAGCCATGTGAATGCCACCCTCCAAAAATCACCCCTGAACTTGTTTGACTCACCTGTGGCACGTGCGATGGCCAGCTCAGAACGGCAATTTTTCGTACACATAACAAAATTGAAAGCATCTTTTTTAGTCTTCAAAACTGCTTCTCTAAAAGATCATGACCCAGGATGCTCCCCAAAAAGTGGGGAGCCCGCCTTAGCCATGTGCGCAAGACACCAGCATTTTTTGGGACAAACCGGGTTGACGCGAAAGCTCCAAGGGGGATTTTGGCACCGTATTATCAAACAGTCGCGCGGGAAAGTTTTGAAAGTCATTCTTCTCAGGGACTCCGCTTTGGTACGAGCGCCCGTTGTTTGACAATTCCCGTGTCGGACACTTTCTTGGCGCGGCTATAAGGCACTCTTGGACAAGGCCCTTAAAGACGACAAAGCCAAAAGCGCACCAAGTATTGGCCCGCCTTCCAATGCAAACGGGCGCTGAAAACACCGACGCATCATAAAATGCGCGGGATGGAATCATCAGCTCTCACTCCGCGCTGACCCCGAAACTCATTCTACAATCCTGTATTATAAGCTCTTTTGTTCAAGTTTCACCGCGAGGTGCGGCACGGTCCAGCCCCAAACCCCCCCAAAAAAGTTGCCCAGGTGATGCACTATCGGCAAGTCTTGAGCCGTGCCCACTTGACTGGCACGGTTGGATTGCGACACGCCGCTTCCCTGGACAGACAGGAGCTTTGCCTGCTCTGAACAGAATGTGCAAGCTCACTGAGACAGCGCTTTCTTGAAAGTGTGTTCCTGCGGGCAACTTTTCACCTAGCTATTGAAGCGTTTTGGTACCGACAAAGCTTGCTGCGCAGCCAAAATATTCCACTGGCCCGAACATTGAGTGGAAAGATGCGGCACGTCTACCAAGCAATTTAGAAATAGGGCTGCTAGAATTTCAGGTGGGGATTTGCATACCTCATTTGGAAACATCGCAGAAATTCTGATGCGGAGCCTGATGGGCCTTCCATCTGACTCAAGGACGAAAGTAAGTCCATTCCGTGTCCTGCCAGCAATAGCAGCCACAGCGAACGAATTTGTACTAACAAAACATTCTTCAGCGAAAATCGCTCAACGCGGTGCAAGAGCATGATTAGGTGGAATGCATTGTGACTGATGCACGTTGTCCTGTAGAGCTGGCACAAGGTGGGTAAGTTGTGTCGCAGTGGCGGTGTTGGTGCTATGTGTGCTTCGCGCAGCTGCTCCGGCATTTAATTAGCAAACTCTGCGGCTTTTAAATGGTTGCGAAACATCCTGAAGACACTGGACCTTGGAATCCTTCGGCGCTGGCATGAGGAGGAACCAGCAACCATAGAAAGAATCGAAGCAGGCGTAAGCTGTACTCACACCCGAACTGTGTGACCGCAATGCGGTCTGTCTTTGGGCTGGCGCGTGCTAAACCTGATGTAGCGCTCATGAATCCAACAAAGACGGTTGCCTGGGTTCTACCTGTAGACTGCCAATTCGGCAGCACAAAACGCGACTGATTGCTGGCCTGTGCTCTCCTCTTCTTGAAGCAAAAGCAGCAAGGCCTGGGCGAGGAAGGGGATGGCTGCAATGGCGGCATGCCTTCTCAAAATCCCTGTGATCAAGCGTTCGGTTTCGGCGTCCCCTATCTTGGTATGGTGCCTTCTCACTCCCTCCCCGGCTTCGCATTCTTTGGCAAAACTTAAAAGACTAGAAAACCACACAAACATGTTGAGCCTTCCGATTGTTATGAAGGGACGGTGATGGGCTGGGATGGCGGAAATGGATATAGATAGTTAGCTAGATAAATGGATGGATGGATGAGAAAGATTAGAAAAACAAATCGAGTAGATTAGATGGATTAGATTAGCTTGATGATAGGGCAGGTCAAGAAGAATAAGTTAGAATGGATAGGTTAATCAAGGTGTAAATAAAAACAGATTAGATACGATACCGAGAGGCGTTTTACACAGAGCAGCTTTTACACACAGAAACTTTTACACAGACAAGCGTTATCATAATTCTTAACCGCATGATAGCTAGCGGTTTACACACACAAATGCCCTTTAAGTAAGGGCAACAGGACAGCTTGAACTACCTTCTGAAACTGCATCAAGTCTGAAAATGAAAAATCCCTACGGGATTGGCATGTGGTTGATGCGATCGAGACAACTTTGTTATCTGGCTTCTTGCACACACGCACACAAGAAGGGGCGGGAGGGAAGGAGGGAGGGAACAAGGACAGCCAGCCAGAACAAACAATGAGAGAAAACAACAAAGGCAGAAAACAGGCGGGGGAGCACACAACAAGCAGGCAAAACAAAGGAAAGGCAGGGAGGAAGGTCGGGAAAGGGGGCACGCAGAAACCCAACCCTGGCACGCGGGGCTATCAGACATAGCAAAACACAGCAGCGAGACAACTGAAGTAGGACGCGCCTGAGGACGAAGGGGAGAGCGGGGAGGGAAGAGGGGGAAGAAAGAGGAGGAGAGAGAAGGACAGGAAGGAGAAAGGAGGTGTCCCAAGCTATGCACGCTGCATCCATGAGCCCACCGGGGGGAAAGAGGAAAAGTCGCAATCAGAAATTCACATGCTACATACACCTTGAAGCCGATTTCCGCGGGCACTAAAACCCGTCAAAATTCCGAGGTATTGGCCAGATGAGAGATGAAAAATTGCACGCCGTTGTGGCGCGAAGCATATTTCGAAGTCAAAATGCGCAAAGCACACCAGGTTCGGAGCACTTTTGAAAAATTGAGATGTTGAAAAAGTGCACGCCGTTGTGGCGTGAAGCACATTTAGAAGTAAAAAGTGTAAAAAACACTTACGGCCTCAGACCACTTTTGGAAGTTGAGATGATGAAAAAGTGCACGCCGTTGTGGCGCGAAGCACATTTCGAAGTGAACGTGTACAAGGCACACCATGCACGGAGCACTTTTAGAAGTTGAGATGATGAAAACGTGCATGCCGTTGTGGCGCGAAGCATATTTCGAAGTCAAAAGTGCAAGAAACTGGCGGATTCGGGGCACATTTTGAGGTTAGGATGTGGTTTTGCCTGGCAGGTGCAAGAAATTCTGCACCTTCCCAAAAGTGAGCAAAACGTGAGGTTTTGTAGCAGTTTCAAAAACGTTGGCAGGCGTGGGAAGTGTCAAGAGGTTCTGCAAAGACGCTTTTTGCGTGGCAGGCGCAGTACAAGAGACCGTCAGCTCTGCACTCAGCTTTCCACTTTTGAAGGAAGTCTCGGAGAATTGCTTCGTTTTTGATGTTGGCAACTTGGAAAGTTGAGGAAGTCTCGCGGAATTGCATCGTTTTTGACGATGTCAAGCCCAACAATTGAGGAAGGCGTTTTAGATGTTGCCAAGTTCAAAAATTGAGGAAGTCTCGCGCAATTGTGCTTTTCAAGCTTGCAGACAGACAGACAGACAGCCAGGCATGCAGACAGACAGACAGCCAGGCAGGCAGACAGACAGATTAGATAGATAGATAGACAGAAAGATGGCTAGATGGGCAGACAGGCAGATAGAGAGATATAAAGATAGACAGATAGGTAAACAGATATATAGACAGACAGATAGATAGACAACTGCAACTGCAACTGCAACCGCAACTGCAACTGCACTACACTACACTACACCGCACAACAACAACCACAACCACAACCACAACAACCACAACAACAACAACAGCGACAACGACAACAACAACAACACCAGCAACACCAGCAACACCAACCACACCAACCACACCAACCACACCAACAACACCAACAACACCAACAACACCAACAACACCAACAACACCAACAACACCAACACCACCAACACCAACACCAACACCAACACCAACACCAACAACAACAACAACAACAACAACAACAACAACAACAACAACAACAACAACACCAACCAACAACACCAACAACACCAACAACACCAACACCAACACCAACACCAACACCAACAACAACACCAACAACAACACCAACAACAACACCAACAACAACACCAACAACACCAACAACAACAACAACAACAACAACAACAACAACAACAACAACAACAACAACAACAAACAACAACAAAGAAAAACAACAGCAACAACAACAACAGCAACCACAACAACAACAACAATAACAACAACAACACCAACAACAACAATAACAACTTCCACTACAACTACAACTACACTACCGCCACAACTACAATTAAATCTACGCTTCAACTGCAGGAGCTACAGCTACAACCGCAGCTACAACTTCAACTACACTTCACAGTGCAACTACAACTTCAACCCCAACTGCAATTACACAACACTACAACTACAAGTACAAATGCAATTGCCAACAGCACTGGCTAATGCGGCAGGATCGAGAGGTACATCAACGTCTTCCACTGGATTGTGATCCTCTCGAATCTTGCTGATATTGACCTTCACAATTCTTGTGCCTAGATCTACTCCAACCATAAGTACTTCCATCAATTGATACCAAGTTTCCTTTAATCCATTTTCCTCCATGAGAAGCATCTGATTTTATGTTGGATTTATCTTCGGTCCAGTAATATACTTTATCTCCAGGAAAGAATGGTCCATCACTGCGTTGGAGTTTGCTGGCAATGTCTCTTCGAAGGTCATCAGATTGCTTCGCCTCAAGAAACTTTCGCATTGCCAGTGACCTTGGCGCTTCAATCTGTCTCTCAGGAGCAGGGGCCTCAGTGGTGAGGTGTCATGTTTTCAATCGCCCTTATGTCGGCAGGTCTTCTTCCAAATGCTGATTCAATTGGTGTTACGCCGCCGTGTGTTACCATAGTATTCCTTGAGATACATGCTTGTCTCAACAGTTGTTTGTATGTGATATTGGCAAGCAGTGGATCGTCTTTCAAGGAAATAAGCATCAGGGAGACCTGCTTCTTAAACAAACGAATGGCTGCTTCAGCTCGGTTTGGCCATGGAGTACTTGGTCCTAGAGAGATTGGTCGAATGTTATGCCTGTTATAGTAATCTTCCATTTCAGTGCCCATAAAAGCTTGATCAGCAACAATGTATTTTGGATTCAGCTGATACGTTTCGAAGTACTCTTGAAGATGTGAAATCGTCACAAGACCTGACCTATTCTGAACGGCATGGCAGTAGTCAGGGAAGTTGCACCATCATAAAGAAGAAGGAATTGAAGTTTGGACTGAGGATTGATTGAGACTTCTCCATGATCAATGAAGGTAAGTTCACCAAAGACCTCACTTCGAATTCCTGATACCTTAGCTCTCGAAGGTGCAATCTTAGCCTTGGAACACGTATCACAGGATTTGGTAATCCGATCATATTTGTCAAAGATTTCCGTGGGAAACTTCAGTGCGGATGTTCTTCTCTTGAACTGTTCAGTTGACATGTGATAGTGCTTCAAATGTAGTTTCAAAAGTTCAATTGGTGATTGAAGCTTATCATCAATCGTCTGAAGTGCAAGGGATACTGTTCCTTTTGGTGACGCTTCCTTTTTCTCTTCAACCTTGACTTCAACCTTTGGTTCCTGTTTGACCTCTGATTCTTCCTCAGGTTGAGGATCCCGGCGAGGTCGAACTCCATCTTTGGAACCGGAACTGGGTCCAGATGCTTTCATCGGCTGGTCAGGAGGCTGAAAAGGCTCACTGGGTACTTCTAATTTTGTATCAGGTGAAATGGGTTTCTTGACAATCCTGGAGGCATTGCCTTGGTTTCCAACTTGATGTTGCAAGAGCCATAATGTCAAGAATGATTGGATGTACTGACCGCAAGAGCGGTGCGTTGCATTCCAAATAGTGGACATGTGAGAAACTCTCCTACATGAGTGTGTTCAATGTTCATTCGAAGATTCCTCATTTGTTCAACAGAGAAGAGGACAGGAACCTTGCCTTTATCAACGATGTCAACGCACATAGTAATCCAACCATGATGTGCATGATCATTTCGAAAATGAATCGCAAGTCTCTCCTTGACAGTGGATTGTTCTCCATTTGCACATGAACACTTACTTGAACATGGTTGTTTGGAAAACCAGATATGGTCACACTTTGGATGCTGCTGGCAAGATTGGACAAGACGATCAATTGCAAAGCGAGAACCCATGGCTCTGGTACAACCTGAATCAAGAATCACATGTGTTGGATGAGAACCAAGATCCACGTATTCACACAAGAGTGCTTGCTGGGCACCATGGTCAAAATTTAGATATACACACTCTTCCGTTTTGGGTGGGCGAGTCTGCTGTTCGTTCGGATGCTTGTCACCGGTATCGGTTGCGACGCTCTCTTCAATGGATCGGACGCTCTGAATTGGTTTCCTGTTCAAATCTTGGAAGCACTGGTACAGCAGAGTCACGAACAAAAACATGTATGACATGAAGGACATGAGTCCGTCCGTGTCCGAAACATCGGAACAAGCAAAAAATTAACAGAAAAACAGGACCGGTTGTTTTGGTATGCCTGTCCGTCCACAGGAAAATCATGAAAACCTTCCGAACTTCTTGTTTTTCGGGGGCTTTTGAAGTGCTAGAAGATGTTTGTTGAGCGACGTTTGCTTGTGGAGAATGTTGCAGAAATTGTTTTCCTCCTTTGTTTTTACCGTCGCCTTTTCCTTTGCCCTTCCATGAAGGCATTCCCTTGAAAGAATCCTTACCTTTCATTCCTTTCTTGCCCTTTTTGCCTTTTCCTTTTCCCCAGAAAGCTGTGTCTTGCTGGTCGTTGTCCCATGCTGCATCACCTTTTCCTTTTGACCTCGGACCGAAGCCGGGTCTTGAACGTTTGCCTTTCTTTCCATAGCACTTCGGTTTACCTTTCTTGAACGATCGGCCGTACAATCGGTGCTTAGAGTATGAACCCTTAGCGCCCAGAACCCAGAAATCGTTTCTGTGAAAAGACATGTAAATCCTTCTTCTCCTGTTTCCCCATCAACGACCCAAAACCTTTGTTCTCCTTCCTCAATTTCACCCTCGTCAATGATGAAAAAGGAAGACCATTTTCGGTGCGCAATGTTTGGATCAGCGACCCCAGCCTGGAAACACAGAACAGTTCGAGGAAAAGCTGTTTCACCTGCAAGTACGTTTACTGTGGCACGGCGATCTGTCGAATGTTCATTGATGAGACAAAACCTTCACGTTGTTGTTCATCTAGGTCTGATTGTACCAAAACGATCAATGACATCAAATTGTCTGACAATGGGAATGCATTTTGATGTTGTGCTCGCCAATTCGTGATTGTTTGTTCTCGAAGGGTGACTTGATAATTCATTCTCTCTTCATCATTCGTTAGATTTTGAAAGTGCTCACGCCGTGCATCAGTGAATGCTGCCAAAAATTCGGCCGTACCTATGTCCGGTAATCGTCAAATCAATCAAGTCGGCCCACGATGCATGTGCAATCTCGAAACGTCCTATCCAGTGCACGAATTCATGCTGGCCTCGGTAAGTGTGAAACAACTGGAGGAATCGCGAGAGAAACACATGATTTACTCCCTTCACGAAGTAGGGTCTCAATGTGCCCTTAAAATGGGAGAGGCCACGAGCCGGATCCCGGAGTAGGGCATTGCCGAGCATTGACTTGTAAAATGAAACGGCTCCTGCGAGTGCATTTTTGAGGGATGGGCCATGCTTGTCTGCATCTAATTTTGTGATGCCTAACCAGTCATCTATCAAGTCCTCATATTCAAACCAAATGAATTGGCTATCAAACTGTGGAGGTACCTTTGGAGTCATTTTGATACCTGTTCTGTTGTCTATGGTATTGGCGGCGTAGGCTTCCGGCTCTTGATATGTTTGGATTTGAAGTTGTTCTTCGTCCGAATCCATGTTTTGGATTAAGGCCATGGCAGCTACTCGGAGTTGCACCACAAGCTGCCCTTGCAAGTCCGTATATCGGTGCAGGTGCAAGAAGCAACTGCAATCCGAATATCGGATCTTAGCAGGGCACAGCGCTCCGCTACCACTTTGAGGTAGCAAGCCCCGGTATTTAGGGGCCCTGGATCTAAGCTAGAAAGCTATGAGCACTTGCGGTCAACAGTCGGAGCGCAGCACCTTTTCTGTAGCTATGCAAGCAAGTCTTGAGCCACGGAGTGACGCAGTGGATGATATGAATTAAAGTGAACATGTCACATAGTATGCAAGCTGTAGATGCATTGTGTAGACACGTCCCAAAAAGTAGGTTGTACGGGGGAGGGGGAGAGAGGGACTGGGTGGGTGGGAAGTGAGGGAAGAACGAGGAGGAAAGAAAAGAACGGGAAAAGAAAGGCCGCGCGCACTGCATCCATGGACCCAACTGGGGGAGTGGAAGGTGCACCCACCTATACTCCTGTATCCAAGCTCGCGGAAGAGAGGCTTCCCCTATCACATCCCAGCTTCGATGAACCAGGTTGGATGTGATAGCCCTGGCCCCCCTGCATGTTAATAACATTGAAACATTTTGAAACTGCATGTGGCTAGCAGTGCACGCACACACACACACGCTATTACGCACAGGAGCATTTACACAGAGAAGCCTTTACATGGAGCAGCGTTTGCAGAGAGCAGCTTTTACGCGGAGACGCTTTTACACACGGGAGCTTTTACACAAGGAGGCCATTACACAAAGATGCCTTTACACACAGAAGCGTAAAAAAACAGAAAAGGCCCTACAGGAGCATCTTGTACGCACAAACGCTTTTACACAGAGCAGCTTTTACGCAGAAAAGCCTTTACGCAGAGCAGCTTGTACACACGAACACTTTTACACACAGAAGCATTTTCACACAGAAGCTTTTACACAGAGTCGGCTTTAAACAGAGACGCTTGTACACAGAGAAGCTTTTACACACAAACGTCTTTGCGCACAAAAAACTTTTGCGCACAGACGCCTTTACACAGAACTGGTCTCATACAGAGAAGCCTTTACACAGAGCAGCTTTTACGCGCAGACGCTTTTACACAGAGCAGTTTTTCGACACAATCGCTATTACACAGAGGAACCTTTACACAGAGAAGCCTTTACACAGAGAGCATCATTTACACACAGATGCTCTGACACAGAGGAGCTTTACACGCAGACGCCTTTGCACAGAGACGCTTTTACGCAGAGCATACTTTACACACAAATGCCGCCTGCCACACGAAACAGCTGCGAAGCGGCGAGGCACAGTCAGCCGGTCTAGAGACAGGAAGCGCCGTGCATGCCAAATGAAACAGCCGCGGCGTCCAAAGTTGCCAAGGCACAGTCAGGCAGTCGGCAAGTTGAAAGAGAGAAGTTCATAGAGATGAACATGAAAGAGTCAATGATTGCGACAAGGACTAGTTGTCAAAGGGAAGTTGATAGAGATACACGCCATAAAGAGAAGCTGATAGAGATTAACTTGATAAAGGCAATTTGATAAAGAGAAGTTGATAGAGATGAACGTGAAAGAGACAAGTTGATAGAGAGCAAGGTGATGGAGAGAAGTTGATAGAGATGAACGTGAAAGAGACAAGTTGATAGAGAGAAGTTGTTACGGAGAAGTTGATAGAGATGAGAAGTTGATAGACGTGACTGTGATAGAGACAACAAGTTGATAGAGATGAATGTGTGTGTGAGAGAGAGAGAATTCGATGAATGTGAAAGAGACAAGTTGATAGAGATAAGTTGAGACCAATGTGACGCAGAGAAGCTGACAGAGAGAGTTGATAGAGATGACTGTGATTTCAACAAGTTGATAGACAGAAGTTGATAGAGAGGAAGGGAGGAGGAGCCAGGAGACGGCGGGGGGAGGAGAGAAGGAGGCGGGATGCAACACAAAAAACAAGAACCCCACGTAGTGATACGGGTAAAACAACGCAATCAAACTTGTCCCATGATTCGTGGTTTACTTCAACTGCCCCTGCCAGGCACGCAGGGGCTTGAGACTTTATGAAGCTTGGCAAGCACATGACTTTGTTCAGCTCAACACTCACATGTTTGGCCGCCCCGCTCGTCAACCTCCACTGGCTCCTGGGATGCGCGAAGGAATGGCAGGAAAGTTGAGGAGCTGGTCAGCGTGTGAAACACCAAGCCCATGGTCCGATGACAGCCCTGTTACTTGCACTCATTACTTTTGAATTTTGCCGCGTTTTGATTGGATTTCAGACGGCCAATAGGCCTTCACTCTTGTAGTATCATCTTGATGCCATATTTCAAATCCCCTTGTCTACTCGCAGCAGTCAAGCAATGCTTCCCACCGGCAGGATTCCCAGGCCTCTACCTTTCCCTCTCTAATTTCGCGGTAAGGCTGAAATCCTCAAGGTTGGATTGCCCAAACGCACGACTTACCATGATTGATCAAACAATCATCTTTGACAAATTGAAAAGCAAGCAGGCAGGCGAGTTGCTGTCTTCGACTATGCTTGTCTCCAAGGATTTGGCCTGGGCATGCTGCACTCTGGCTAAGCCAGTGGTAAAGGCAAAATCCTTCAGCGGGGTTTGGTCAATTGGGGTGGCCGGGAAATGCAGCACAGCTGAATGCGCTCGGCTTTGGCCAATTGGGTTTGAACGTGTTCCGTGCTGTTCCCTCAAATTCCCCCAAACTGAAAAGCTGCCTGGCTTGCAAACCATGCGAGTGCTGCAGAGATTGCGACCTTGCCAATCAAAAAGTGCACGTGCCAAGTCTTGGCTTGCAACCCCTAGTCGAGCTGTTGTGCTGCTTATGCAGCAAAAAACGCAATACTCTTCAGCAAGTCGAAGCTGGAAAACTTGACCGGGGTCTCATGACAAAGTTTCCCTTTTTGATTACCCGTCAGCAACTGCCATGATCACGCTATCATTCGAAAACAGCCAGCCGAGGTACCCTTAGCTCGCCTATCTGCGCAACATATGCAATATGTGTGATTGCCAGAATGCCTGTTGTGATAAGGTTCCGCACCATCACGTGACACATTGCATTTTCCGTGAACGACGAATTCTCCAGGGTGAAAGCCGCTTGGAAACCTCCTTCGCCATGGATGGTGATTTGCGCTGGCAAAATGGCGAAATGGCTCAGAAGTTTGGCTGGCGGTACTGGCCTCAATGCTTCAGGCAGAAGACATCTTACGCTTCTTGGAATATCATTCTCTTGGGCCTACCTGGTAGAAGAACCTCCAAGTTCAGCTTATGTTGGATGATCAGGCTTTCCCCGCTTGAGAACACAAAATATTTCGATGCTTCTGGAGCATGGACTTGCGATTGCAATGCGCCAAAGCCAGATAGATTGCCAGAGGAGCTTAAAATTCTAAACTCCGTCGTGCGGATTTTGAAAAAAGAGGAGAAAACCAATCACCACCAACATTGCATCGCCACAACAATACATCACCACAACAATGCATCACCACAACAATACATCCCCACAACAATACATGACCACAGCAATACAACACCACAACACCACATTACCACAACACCACAGCACCCACATTACCACATCACCACGTCACCGCATCACCACATCACCAATCACCACATAAGCAACTACCACATCACCATGTCACCGCATCACCAAGCACCACATCAGCACATCAGCACATCAGCGCATCAGCGCATCAGCACATCACCGCAACAATTGTATTGCGGTGGCTGCACCAAGGTTGCGATGGTGATTTGTCAGTAGACTTTTCTCCATTTTGGCGCTGGTGATTTTCCTTTTAAAAATCCTTTCAAAAAGTGCTTATTTGGTTTGCTTTGGCGGTGAGATCCGGTTTTGGAGCTGCAATTTCCATCTAAAAGCTTCTCTTTGTAAAAGGTTCTCTGTCAGTGTGAAGCTTCTGTGTAAAAGCTTCGGTGTGTAAAAGCTTTTGTGTGTAAGCAGCAACAGGAAAGGCTGTCAAGATTCAGGATGTCAAGGGCATACCGGATCAAGAGAAAGTGGCATCATCAGGCACGGATGTCAAGACAAAGAAATTTCAAGCAGAAAGATTTCCAAGAGATGACGCGGTCAATGGCCGTGACAGGCAGGCGGTCAGGCTTCGTTCCTATAGGCTTTCCCTTTTCTTGATAAGCTCCTCCCCCTTTCGATTTCGCCCGTCACCCGCCTTGCCCCGGGCTCTACTTGTATAGGTAAGGGCGGGTCGAGGATAGCTGTGGCATTTCAAAGCGTTGCAGGGAATGGGGTCGGTCAGGTGCAGGATCATGTACCGATGGGGTAGACAAGAGCGCCTGGGTGGAATGCCCTTTGAATCACACAGAGCGAGGGCGGGGCATATCTAGGAGTTTGGATGACGATCTAGGCGAGAAGACTCTACTGCGGCAAAAGGAGCTCACTGCATCAAAGGTAGCGCCATGAAGTTCTTATGGTATTTCTTCTTCTGGTGTCATGAGTTAACGGCAAGGAATGAATCAAAACAGAGATGCTTTGCCACCGGCTGGAACCCATCAGCGTAGCCCTAAACCTAGCCTTGCAGCCTCGCGTAAGTCTTGCATTCCCCCGGGCGCTCCTCCAATGAGGAAAAGGGATGCGCTTGCCATGGCAGCTAAAGACGACCTCCGTAACCGGGCCTTGCGCAGAATCAAGCTGGTAAAGCGAATTCTCAAAAGGCTCGCTGGACAGACTCAAAGCCCATGATGAATGCACATCTTCAATCTTTCTTTGTTTGTTTGTGCACTGGAAATATTGCTATCTCTTGCTATCATCAAATCGATAAAGGTTCACTGGTCAGCATGGGCATGCACACATCTTTAGGCTTCAGAAGCTCCAAGCCTAATTCCGGCTACAAGCTAACTTTTGAAGCCAGGCAAACCACCTCCATCCCTGGTACCAGCAAGGCCACCAAAAGGTTAACGAACATCACGCTCCGTGGGTACACCTTGCAAGCCAGGACCCAATTGAGTCCAAGCAAGTCTTCCGACTCCAATGATCGCACACCAAGTTGCAGCGGTGATAAAACCTGAGCTGATGAACCTCGGTTGAAGCCCGTTGAAGTGGAATATGCATGCCACTGTGATCCCATCGCCCTAGAAGTACAGTGGAAGAATTTAGGTTCCAACATATTTCTGTTGAATTTCCAACAGGGCCATGAAGAACAATGGCATGAAAGCAATCTCACAATTCAACTTTTGCTCTTCTCAGAAAACCTCACGCAGGCCAAGGACTCGTAGATCTGGAACGCAGCCACTCCCATGGCCAGCGCGAAGACTGCCATGATGCCAATGACACGGCCGCCTGAGTGCAACCAAGTCAGCGCGCCATCTTCATTCGATGTTTGGTGCATTCACGCAAAGGACTACATCATATTCAATGATGGGGTACTTCTGACACTCTATGTACTTGGCGTGATTGAATGCAGGGGAAAACGACATGTCATATCGCAAAAGTTGTTGGGCTGGGCCATGACGCCAGCTTATCTTGTGACCGCCTGTTCCATTTCCCTGGGACAACTTCGAAGATACACACACATGCCTGTTGCCACCCTGATCTAAATCTTGGGTATAGTAGCAATGTGCCAAGAAGTCATTGAATTAGTGAGTGACGGTGAAAGTGCCCATGGGAATTTGGCAGTAGTCGTGACTCCAAAGTTTCTAATCTGGACTTCTTTTGGCCATAAATGGTTAGAGCAGTACTGCAGACGCCTCTGCAACTCCACCTCTCAGCTGAGGTTCTGCTTTCTGTGGTGCTAATTGCCAAAGCTGCCAGGGCAGCTGGAGAAAAAGGTGCGAAAGTCACTGCGAAAAGCCAAGTATACCTTGGATGTCTTTTCAAAGGGGGTGGATTTTAACACCGCAATCGGTGGTTGTTAAAACCTACGGGTTGAAGACCGAACGTGCGCTTTGCGCGGTCTTTGTTGGCCTAAAAACGTTCCGTTGAACCTGCGCACTTGCGTCACGCTACGCTAGTGTAGGTTCTCTTGCACTTGCACACATGCGTCACGCTACGCTGCTGTAGGTTCTCTTGCGCTTGCACACATACGTGACGCTACGCTACTGAAGGTTCTCTTGCACTTGCACAAAAAAGAATTGTGCCGTCAAGAGACCCCAAACAGTGTGTGTGTGTGTGTAGGAAAATGTATGATAATGCTGATGATGATGATGATGATGATAATGATGATGGTGATGATAATGATGTTGGTGATGATGATGATGGTGATGGTGATGATGGTGCTAATGCTGATGATGGTGATGACGACGATGCGGAGGATGATAATGTTGCGGACGATGATGTTGAAGATGAGTTTGAGGATGATGATGTTGAGAAGGAGGAAGATGATGATGTTGAGGTTGAGAAGGTTGTGGAGGATGGCGAAAAGGATCATAATGTTGCGGAAGATGAGGCAGAGGATGATGTTGCGGATGATGTGGAGGATGATGATGTCGAGGATGATGGTGTCAAGGGGGAGGAAGATAATGATGTGGAGAATGATGATGTTGAGCAGGAAGAAGATGATAATGGTGCGGATGATGAAGTGGAGGGGGGCGAACCGATCACAAGACCGCGGCCACAGTTTGTGCTAGCCTGCGCAGTCGAAAGGCACTTGGATTTACAGGGAAAATGCCGCGCCCCAGAAGTGAGCCGCACGTTTTGTGCGAGCCTGCGCAGCGCTGTCGAAATGCACTTGGACATGTCACAAGAGCATACAAGAGCAATCTTATGCAGAAATTTAAGAAGAAAACGCTGCGCCCCAGGACCGCGACACAGACATCGTGCGAGCCTGCGCAGTCGACATGCACTTGGACAAGCCACCTTATGCAGATCACGAGGAGAACACCGCGCCCCAGGACCGCGACACAGACTTGGGCGAGCCTGCGCAGTCGAAATGCACTTGGACATGTCACAAGAGCCACCTTATGCGGAAATATACAAGGAAAATGCCGCGCGACACAGACTTTGTGCGAGCCTGCGCAATCGAAATGCACTTGGGTAGAACACAAGAGCCATTTTATGCGAGAATTTACAGGAAAGAAGCCGGAAGCCTCAGAGTGAGCACCTCGATCAAGCACCGGCCTTAACTCTTACCATAAGAACTCCTCAGCGTGGACACACTGCTAGCTCCTGTGCCCACACTGAGGGGTTCTTACGGTAGATGGCTCTGGGGCACGGCATTCCCTGTAAATTTCCGCATAAAGTCGCTCTTGTGAAACCTCCAAATGCATTTGACTGCTCAGGCTCACACCAGCGCGGATCTGGGCCCGGGCGTTTTTCCTATAAATTTCCACGCAAAGTGGCTCTTGTGAAAGGCCCACAACTGCATTTGGACTGTGCGCGGGCTTGCACAAAGTCTGCGTCGTGGTTCTGGGCCCGGGCATTTTTCCTGTAAATTTCCGCACAAAGTGGCTCTTGTGAAATGTCCAAATGCATCTCGACTACGCAGGCCGCCGCAGGCCCGCACAAAGTCTGCGTCACGGTTCTGGGCTCAGGCATTTTTCCTGTAAATTTCCGCACAAAGTGGCTCTTGTGAAATGTCCACCTGCATTTCGACTGCGCAGGCTCGCATAAAGTCTTCGTCGCGGTTCTGGGCTCGGGCATTTTTCCTGTAAATTTCCGCGCGCGTATTTCGACTGCGCAGGCTCGCACAGAGTGTGGGTCCCGGTCTTGGGATCGGTCCTCGTCCTCAACATCATACTCCTCGACATCATCACCTTATTCCCCCTTAACATCAGCATTCTCAACATCATCACCTTCCTCCCCTTGACCTCATCATCCTCAACATCATCAACCTCCACCTCATCTTCCGCAACATCATCATCCCCCACCTCATCTCCCGCAACATTTTCAACCTTGTCATCATCCTCCTCAACATACTCGTCATCCTCCTTCTCAACATCATCATCCTCCACCTTATCATCCCCCACTTCATCTTCCGAATTATCATGATCATCCTCAGGCTCCTCAACATCATCATCCTCAACCTCATCATCCTCAACATCATCCTCCTTCACCTCCTCATCCTCAACATCATCGTCCGCAACATTCTGCTCATCCTCATCCTCCTCCTCCTCCTCATCATCATCATCATCACCATCATCATCACCATCAGCAACATTATCATACATTATCCTCCCACTTCCCCACACTGTTTGGGGTCTCTTGCCGGGATAATTTTTAACATGGCAGATCCAACAACATTTGCTTCCCAGCACCATTGCCATGTGCGAACATGTCTTCAAATCAAGTCATTGAATTTGCCAAGATCCGAACGTCACTGGCAACACGTGCTGGCGGTTTCGCGCACGAGGGCCCGCGACAAGAGTTATTTTTCGGAATGCGTTTTATCCAGAATACACAGTAATCCCCGCAAAAAAATGCAAAACACCCAGCAATTGACCACATAGCAACGAAAAAACATTGCAAACACATGATTAGCATGATCTCCACTGTTCAAAAATCATTTTCCACATTCAATTTCTAGCCCGGCGGGATGTTTAACCATTTATCTGTAAGATGTGATTCTCTGTTTCCTCAGCACCCCAAGCATATGTGGAAAAATGGGAACCAGCAACGAGACTTCATTCACAATGTGCCAACGTCAACTGTGACTTGTAGCTTTGATGTGTGGGTTGCCCCTTGGCAAAAGTAGTGTTACCGAAACTCTGCGCTGGTACCTGTACGCCTCGGCAAATCTAGGTGAGTATCAAAATGGAGCCTCCTGCAAACATTTTTGGATAAGAGGGGTTTGCCCCGCCCTTCATACTTTTCAAACGAAGGTCTTGCAAAGGCGTGACGCATTCTGTATGGAAGAGCCGTGAATCAAGCACGTAACTGAGCTAGCGACATCCACTCGTGGTTGTCTTCTTGCCATGACGACCCACAACTCCTGTTCCTGAGAAGGAAGCTGGCCCTTGACCACGACATGTCTTCCAGTAACACAGGCTGTATCTGGTCATCCGGTCTAAAAATCCGTGCCTTTGGGCCCCATGCGGACCAGAAAAGCAATATTTTAGTATGTGGCTCTACCAGGTTCTGGGCGATGTTCTTTAGATATACTTCTCTGCTCTGCGGGCTGCCTCTAGGCGGTTGTTTTATGGTTATTTAATATTATTTATTATTATTATACAGTTATTTTTCTTCTTATATATTCTTTTTATTATTCTACAGTTATGTTTTTGTTATTTCCCATTCAAGGCTGGCCTCAAGAGTTATGGCTTGTAAGGAGGTTCATCGACGTAGCAAAACCATACCGCTCCCAGGGAGGCTCAAACTCTCGACCATGTGGTTGACGGCCTCACGCTCTAACCAACTGAGCTATGGAAGCCTCTGCTGCAGGCCGACGTTGTTTTGCGTGGCTTGCTGACATCGATGCTGCTTTTGCGTGGCAGGCAAGGTGCTTGTGGCACTGGGCTGGTTCTAGTGGCGTGCTTGGTCGCGTCTGGCGCCGCGGTCTTTTGCATGGCAGGCGTGGCAGTGGGTGACATTGATGTGGCAGGCGTGGCACTAGCTGACATCGACGTGCCTTTTGTGTGGCAGGTGTGGCACTTATGGCATCTTCTGGCACTGGGCTAGGCGTGGCACTTGGTGACATCGACGGTCGCTTTGCATGGCGGGCGTGGCGCTTGGTGACATTGACGTACCTTTTGTGTGGCAGGTGTGGCGCTTGGTGACATTAACGTTGCTTTTGCGTGGTGGCGGGCTTGGTCGCGTCTGGCGCCGCGTCACTTTGTCTGGCAGCTACCTATTAGGCCTGCAGCTACAATTATTTGTGCATGTTGTTTGACTTGCACATTGGCTGGCAGGTAGCAAGTCAGACCTGCAGGTACTGGTACTGCAGGTACCGGTTTGAAATTTCTTGCAGCTCATTTTGAGCGTGACGCATTGACCCTGATTCTCGTCAGGTGTTTCAGATTCCAGACGGACTGTGACGCGCCATGTCAAAGCAATTTCACGTCTTAATGTTTTGACGTTGCTTGACATCTCTGTTGCCAGGTATGTCCTCCCGATCACTTTGCCATCATTAATGGATATTAATGGAGGCTCTGTTTTGGTGATTCAGCTGGTTGTTTCGTATCGGTTTCAACCATACTGTCTTTTCGTGAGTTCAGTTGCCGACATGAAGATCTACGCGCGCTGCTTTGCGTCGGTTTCACTGGCATTTCTTTCCGAAGTCATTTTATCTCACTGGCATGCGCCGTTATCACCGCAAGTGTCTGTCAATGATTGTTATTGCGTCCAATGTTGCTTTGCCGCCAGGTACCTCTCCGATCTTCGCTGTGGCTGTCGCAAGATCCTAGACAGTTGCTTTGACGCAACGTGGGAGGAAGCAACGTTTGCAGCCGCCGGACATCTGTTGCAGACCGTCCGTTTTCATGCCGCTCTGCACAGACTGTAGCGACATTGCTCATGCCGCCAAAACGGGATGTTGCCAAGAGCCACCTTCCATGGTCTTGGCGCGCCCCTATTGGCCACAGGTCACACAACACTCTCGGGCATCTTTCTTTCACACCCAGCTCTTCTACATACATCTCTTCCGCGCGCGGTCACTCATATTTGTTCTTCTTCCACAAGCCTTATCTTTCACATATAACTCTTTCACGCGCGCAACTTTGTCGCACGCAACTCTTTCTCACACAACTCTTTCACACAACTTTGCCATATGCCCGTGCCACGCACAACTTGTCATCTTTCACGCGCAACTTTTTCACGCGCAACTCTTTCACACACAACTCTCTTGCACTCCTTCACATACAACATTATCACGCTCAACTTTCTCACACACAACTCTTTCACACACAACTGTTTCACAGACAACTTTTTAAAACAACGCATTCTCCACTATATCCTGTGGGTTTATCCTGTCCTCTAATTGTGTTTATTGCTTTTATTGCCCTTGTTGAAAGGACGTCTTACGTCGTGGCGTTTAGTTTACGTTGGGTTATTGTTGTTTTAACTGCTTTGGTGCCCCTTGTTGTCGTTGTTATCGTTGTTGTTGAGCATGCTGCTTTGGAGGTGGACCTGGGCTCCTGCACTTGCACCGCTCCGACCCCAATACTTGCTGCGCAAGGGGGAACTCAGGTAGCTTACCGCTACCTTTCGAGATTATTTTTTGTTATTTTACAGTTTTTTTTGTTATTTTACACTCCTTTTTGTTATTTTACGAAAATTTTTGTCATTTTACATTTTTCATTTTGCAGTTATGTTTGGTACTTTGCAGTTATTATATTTTTTATTTCGCAGTTATTTTTTTTGGTTATTTCATGGGTTTGTTTTGTTCTTTTATTGATAACTTACATTACTTTATGTTATTTTATTGATAACTTTTGCTATTTATGAATACCTTTTTGATATTTTATGGATATACAACATGTTCTTATTTAACGAATAACTTTTCTTTTTCATGGAGAACATTTTGTTATTTTTATGGATAACTTTTGTTATTTGACTGTCTAATGTGTGTCATGTGTTATTGTTTTTTCTTTTGTAAAGTTCTTTGATGATATTTTTCCGGTTTAGTCTTCACTTTCTGTGGCCAATTTTCAACTTCGGTCAGTCTAACTGATACAGAGCTTGGTACCAGGTTTAACTTTTGACGGTTTAACATTGTTGGTTCGATAGCAGTAGCTGTTGACTGCTCTGTTCACGGAATACGTATGTGACAATGGACTATGTGACTTGCTGGCATTGGCTTTGGTTTTAAACAAAGCAGGAACTTATAATTCATAATTTATAGCTTATAGATAGTTGTGCGGGGAAAGATTTGGATGTGGTTTTCAGATCTCCAGCAGCTTGCACGAAGCGTTGTGCCTTGATGAACACGTGAAGCTTCAGGTTTGTAGACACCAACATCGCGCTAGGTCTTTTATTTGAACCATGTATTTTCAGCCGACATCACGTCAGGCCGCCGATTAATACCGTGGTTCGCTGCCAGCTTGTTCAACAACAACAACAGCAACAACAACAACAGCAACAACAACAACAACAACAATGCCAACGCATAACCACAAACATTTAACATTAAACAACACATAAAAATGTATCAGAAAAACGGTAAACAAAAAATGGTTGTGAACTAACCAAAAATAACTGAAAAATAAAAAGCAATAACGGTAAAGTAAGAAATAATACCTGTAAAATAACAAAAACCCGTAAAATAGCAAACAGTAACTGTAAAATAACAAAAAGAGAACTGTAAAATAACAAACAAATAACTGTCAAATAACAAGTAAGTTTGATCTACAGAAAACGTTTTAGAGCAACATCCTAAGCAATATTCGATACTTCGATACTTCGGAAAAAATGTGTGCGCAATTTGGCTGAACAGAACAGCAGCAGGCACCATCTGTTTGCCAAGAATCTCTCTCTGGAGCTTGAAAATTTGCATATGGGAAGTGCCGCCCAAACCAAAGGCCAGTGCAGTAACTATAGCGAAGATAATGAACAGCTGCCTGCTCATTGTGTCCTGGAGACATTTTCTAAAGGAGGTCAATTGTAGTCACAGAGCGAAGGTTGCCCATAGTACATTGAGAACGCCCAAACTAAAGTGCGACTTCATTTCTTTACGTTCATTCAGCCTCCTCCAGGTTTGCAATCAGGATATTGGAGACACTTCTGCCACCCTGCAAAAAAACATGTGTCATGCCTTGCTAAAGCTTGCCAGAAAAGCGCCAGCCAAGCAAACGACTGCAACAACCTGAGCGCCAAAGACAATATACAGCGTACCCACAAAAAAAACACCAAGATACCCCAAACCATAATCAGGGCAGAGTCCAGAGTCTCGTCTGACAGGAGGTGAAGATGCATGCTGATGACCACTGACGTATAGTGAACAAAACGCGCACTACAGCGCACAGGAACTGCCGTTCTATCCTTAAGGTGGCCACGGTGGCCATGGTCCGCAGTAAAGTACATCAAGGGTAAAAAACAATACCCACCTGTTCAAATGCATCTTGACTCATCACCCAAGTCCTAAAACCTGCTGTCGGAGTGCATATGCAGTCATCCAAGTCAAGACTTCCTTGGCTGCAGATCTGGCCCCGAAGTTCTGCCCTACTGCCAAGCTCCTGATGTTTGTGCTTGTATTCATTCGTAGACATTTGTTCGCTTGCTTTTTTTCTTCTACATGGATAGCCAGTTGCCGACTCAAAACATCTACTGTACGATGGCTGATGAACTCTTTTGTTTCAGCTCCCTGAGATCCAAACTATCTTTTACTTATCAGTACCTTTTTGAGTGGTACCAGCAAGGTATGACTTCTCAAGGATGTTGGCCGTCAGTTGGTAATTATGAAACTTTCTCGGTTTGCCAAACAACAAAATGTCCTATTCACGGACTCTTTTACTCTGTCAAGCGACTGTGTCACGCTCTTCGCAGTTGATCTTTGACAACGACTCCATGGCCCGAGCAATTTTTTCTCGTGCAATGGGGCGCTGAGCTTGCTTCGGCAGACGGCTTCGATGTAACTTGCAGCTCGTCAGCGGTAAGTAATGCTGACAAAAGTGATGCGCTGAACAAATCATCAGTGTGCATCAACCCCTTGCAAAAGGAAAGTGGCCTATGCATTTGTGTATATTTATATAAAACTATATAAATATATATATATATTCTACCCCCCCTCTCCCTCTCGCTCTCGCTCTCGCTCTCTCTCTCTCTCTCTCTCGCCATTCATGGTTCCATGTTCTACCAAACAAGCCTCGCAATAAATGTGGGATCGGTTTCCTTTGTCAACCAACTCGTTGCAATTGGCTTATTCAACGGTCTTTTGGGTCGTCGATGTAGTCTTTTTTCTCACTTGCAGGATCAAAGCTCCTTTGGCCCGTTCCTGATTCCTTAAGCGCAGTTTATTTCATTTGCACCTTCACAATCCTCACGTGGAACATGTAATCAACAAGTCGGGACAAACGAGGTGGCAATGGAAGCATTGCCACCCAAACTCTGGACACAATATTTCGCACAGGCCAATGACAAGCTTGGTTGCTCGGCTCGAGTTTTTGGAAGCTGTGCTTGCTTCGGCGGCTATCTTTTAGGTCGCAACACCATCTTCCTGTCTCCACAGCCAAAACTCCAAAACACAAA
The DNA here is from genome assembly GCA_947184155.2 of Cladocopium goreaui. NCBI lineage: Eukaryota > Dinophyceae > Suessiales > Symbiodiniaceae > Cladocopium > Cladocopium goreaui. The sequence continues at coordinate 381 of CAMXCT020004517.1, read as the reverse complement.
CCATCTTCACGTGAAGAGTGAGGATTTCCAAAGCCCGGATCGTGCACAAAGACATCTCATCTGACCACAAGACCTGCAATCGGATCCAGCACTTATCCCTTAGACGCCTTGCAGCATGTAGTGACCCATCTTTACGACGGTGCCTGCAGGGCAGGCTTCTGATGATGTCTGATGGTCAGTGTCATCTTTGGACTGACAAGGCATTGAAAACCAGTGGTTCCGGGCCATTTATGCCATTTAGGGCTGTGCCATCGTATGCTCAGCATGGGTGCTTCAAACTGTTTTGGAATGCTACAGGGCAAGTGCTGGAGCTAGCGCAAGCTTCAAAGCACAGTCTCGTCTTTGGACCCCAAGCAAACTTGAAAGTAGATCTAACTAACA
>CAMXCT020004516.1:0-35903 GCA_947184155.2 Cladocopium goreaui | reverse complement strand
CTCCCATGAGATTGGATTTATATACAATTATTCATATGAAATAGTAAATTTATACAATCCTTCAAACCATGTGTTTCACAAAAAAACAGAGATTTTGCAACAGAATGATGACATTTGTATATGTTTTTGGCGGCATTCTATGTGGGCTGCACAAAGTACATAAAACCCCACGTATACCGAGTATTTTGAAAATATGGGCTTCAAATGTTTGACATGCTGTGACCTGGACTTTTTGGCCGGAGGCATTCTATGTGTGGCACTCAATCTCATATTACGCTGTAAATTCTCACAAAATTTACCTACGAACGACTCATTACAAAAAGACCAGGTCAAATTACAGGTACCCGAAAATTGCATTTTACCAGGGTTTTTTAAGATTTTGCCCCCGCGGCGGCATTCTTTAGGACAGCGCGACCTGAAGGGGTGCGGCATTCTAAGTTTCAGTCCGTCACTATAAAATATTTATTTTTTCATTTTTTTATCATTTTGGTTATCATTGCATTCATCATTTTTTATCATTTATTTTATCATCTTCATTTTTTTATCATTTTTTTAAACATTTTTTGATCATTTTTGTTTATCATTTTTTTTATCATTTTTTTGATCATTTTTTTTATCATTTTTTTAAATCACGTTTCATCATTTTTTCTTCCAGTGGTGCAAAAATTTTCCAAGAAATGGAAAATTACAATTTTCCTCGAGTTTTTTTCATTTTTTTATCATGTTTTATCATTTTTTAATCATGTTTTTATCATTTTTGCTTCCAGTGGTGGAATTGATGAAAAATGATAAAAATGATGAAACATGATAAAAACATGATAAACAAATGATAAAAAAATTAAAAAATAAGAACAAAAAACGCGGAAAATTGCAATTTTCCAAAAAATGAAAAATTGCAATTTTCCTCAAGTTTTTTTCATTTTTTTTTCATTTTTTCATTTTTGCTTCCAGTGGTGCAAAAATTTTGCAAGAAATGGAAAATTACAAGTTTCCTCGAGTTTTTTTTCATTTTTTTATCATTTTTTTAAAATTTTTGCTTCCAGTGGTGGAATTGATGAAAAATGATAAAAAATGATGAAAAATGATAAAAAAAATGAAAAAAAAAAGATAAAAAAATTAAAAAAAATGAAAAAAAAACGAGGAAAATTGCAATTTTCCAAAAAATGAAAAATTGCATTTTTCCAAATTGAAAAAACTCGAGGAAAATGATCAAAGAATGATAAAAAATGATAAAAAATGATAAACAAATGATAAAAAAATGATTAAAAAAATGATAAAAAAATGAAGATGATAAAATAAATGATAAAAAAAAATGATGAATGCAATGATAACCAAAATGATAAACAAAATGAAAAAATAAATATTTTGACCTGGCCCAGTCTGTGGCTGCAAGTTTTTCATAAGTCTACAGCCACTTTTTGGGTCAAAACTATAACAACTACCGTCGAAACAAACAAAGAAACTGACGCCAAGGTCACTGGAGGAGAACCAGCACGCAGCGCAGGGAGTTGTGAACTGGGCGAGCGAGCAGATAGCAAGCCCCAAAAAAGATAGAACAACAATTTCGGATGTTGAATTTCTACTATCGATAGTTGAATTCTGATATTGTTTATCTTAAGCTATCACCATCCGATAGAACAGGTAATTTTAATCGGATGTTGAATTTCTACTAGATTGCTGGTTACTATAAAAATTCTATAAATCCAGCCTACCTTTACCTAGTGCCCATTTCTGGCAAAAACATGAGTCACTGTTGTAATGACAAGGAAGCAGCTTCTTCGCTCACAGCAACAGCAACAGACCACTGGGCCCAACATATAGATCTAAACCCCAAGTAGCCCGTCGGCTTCGGGTCTCAAGCTTTGGAACCCCAAAATCATATGTGTTTTCCGTGTTTTCCCATAGAAATTGCTTGATTCTTTGAGATGTTTAGGCGACATGTATCTAATTTCCCCTCATTCCTATGTCCATGAAATGTTAGGACTCCATCAAGATGGTGTACTTGGTGGCTCATCCCACTGACTAAGTAGGTTATCTCGTTATCTCCCTAAGTATAGGCAGGATAGTATGGGTTACCCTCTGGTAAACTAACAAAACTATGGAAAATCACCATGTTCAATGGGTAAATCCACTATAAATGGCCATGTTCAATGGGTAAATCCACTATAAATGGCCATGTTCAATAGCTATGTGAGTCATTACCAGAGGGTAATCCACGAAAAGACCCGACGATTCGTGGGATTTTCACCGAGTGACTCGGGAAGTCCAGGATCCACTGGTCGGTCAGGCCGGGTCACCTGGCGGTCAGCCTAATGGTGGTTAATGGTGGTTAATGGTGGTTAATGGTGGTTAATGGTGGTTAATGGTGGTTAATGGTGGTTAATGGTGGTTAATGCATATATATCTGGTTGGTGGTTGACCTACCCCTCTGAAAAATGATGGAGTTCGTCAGATTGGATCGTCATCCCAAATAATTATTGGGAAAAAAAAAGTCATGTTCCAAACCACCAATCAGAATTGTTAGCATATCTCACCAACTACAAAATCACCAAAAATAGGTTATAGCTTATAGTGAATGGTTACCAGGGAAACAATTTTAGATACACAAAACCATGAATTTGTTAGCTGGTGAGTGGATATTCCTTTTTACAAACACAATTAAATGATTCAACCACCCATCCAATGTTGACGGAGGGTATCCTTCTGGATAAATCATAAATGGTTATAGAATGTTATAGATAACATCTGGACAAATTGTTATATATATATATAATTATGGAACTATAATTGACCCCCTTCCTGGATTATGTTTGGTTATAGACAATGTCTAAATCATAATTACTCACGAAAACAATATATATATATATCATTTGCCAAACTGAATACTTGGGCAATTTAGGGGTTTCCGGGCAAACCAATGGTGAAGGGCTGGTGGTGGTCCCAATTGTAGGAACTCATTTTACCCAACAGGACGTAGTGATAATCCCCAGCCAAGCCAAGGGTAAAATGAGCAACTTAACATTGGACAGGCTGTTCTGCCACGATTTTTGAGATGCTTCCTGGTCAGTGGACTATCTACCCTGGTGTGGCGGATCACCGCGAACAAGTCAAACCTTGTGGTGCCAGACCGAAGAAAACATCCAACCCGTCTGGTCAGTGTTGCAAAAAATGCAGAATCGGAACCTTCGGGAACGAAAAACCGCTTTGCTCCTTTTTCGCAAGCGATAAGGATGGACAATAAAAAGTTAGCTCAATCTGCAAAACAGTCTTCCAGAAACGATAGTACCTCTGTCTTGCATGGGATGACATGTTGGGGACAACCGTTGTCATACCATTGATCTACAGTAGATCTGGGAATGCGGACCATGATTGATGCCATGTCTAAATTGATCGCAGTGCCACTGCGTGTGCTCAATGTTGTTGTGCAACAGATAACAGTACCCACACTTTCTTGCCCTTGCTCCGCATATGGTGCTGGGACAAATCGAAACCTCAAAATGGATGTGCAAAGCAAGGTCAGAAACATTGCTTTTCTGCACCATCCTTGAGCCATACCTGCTTGTGCAGGGGTCAAGGTTGGGTAGGTCACCCAAAAACACAACCTTTATTTGTCCCCTATATTCAGCGTGCGATACATTTAACATCATTTAACTACGTACATTTTGGGGCATCTTTATGCAGTTTTGGGGGAACACGTGGGTCAATATTCCATTTATGCAACCATTGGGTATGATCAAAGCTTGCAGTCCAGGTGCCTCGTTTCGTGCGTAGCCCAGACTCCTCAGTGTCAGCCCCCTGAACCGTCCTGAACCTGGGACTTCCATCTATTTGACCACAAATCGTCCAGCTATTGGGTCATTATTTCACTATATCATGACCATATAAGTTATAGAAAGCTATGGTCTATGGTGTTACTAGAAACCTATGCCCACAGGCTTCTAGAACCTAACTAACATATAACAATATTAACAATGACAATTGGGTCTACTGTTTGACCCTCACCTCTTGTGTGGGACAGAAAACCGAGACAGAAGACTTGGACAAGAAGCAGCGAAGGGGCTTGGACATCCTCCTGTCATTACCAGCCGTGCGAATGTGCAACACCACCATCTTTGTTGGTGAAATAGCCATGTTTATCCATTTATTGAAATTTATTGTAATTATTTTGTTATTGAATGTTGATGATTTAGGAACTACACTTGGTGAAGTCGTTCACTAATTGCTGAGAAAACCTCCACGTCTTGTTGGTTAGTTCTTTAGTTCTGCTTACCCCAAAAAAAAACATCACATCAGAGTCATCAGAGTTTACATGTGCAGTACACCCAATATCCGCTGTGAAAGTGAGCTATCCTGCAGGCTCCCTTGGTTTCCTACATCATCCAAGGTCAAACATATCAAATACCTTCCCAGAAACCATCGTTTACTAAGTTTACTATTGAATCTATTCATTCTGAAGCAAAAACAAACTGAATGGAACTTCTGAATTTATATTGACTATATCATCTATATCTCCCCATTTCAGGATACTTTAACCATGTTTTTCACCCCAGTTTGATGGTGAAAACCCCTCCCCAGCGCCTTGTGGCGCCCTGGGCCTCCGGACTGGCGTCGCGCCGATGGCGGCGAACTCGATAAGGATGGAGCCCTGTGGATTTTTGGAGCTAAAGACCTGCAAAGGTTGGGATTAAAGCTGCCAAAGATCATATAATATAGGTATTATATATATAAACATATATTGATCTTTAGATGATACAACATAAATATTAATATGAATATATATAATATCATCAATAATTGATTCAATAATTATATGATATATTGTATATATAACATACATATGTGTGGATGTGTGTGAAAATGGTGAAAAAAACACCATTTCAAATCGCCATTCACAACCAGAAACATTTACAGAAATGCAAGGATCAGCCAGTACAGCGGCAGGATATCAGCATCTTTCAAGCTAGGTCTTCTTCAAGACCAGCAGTGCATTGTTGAAATATGCTGAAATCAATTGTTGTTGGATCACTCATGATGCTTTAATCCAACTCAAACCAAACCTTTTGTGTCAAAACATATCCAGGGTTCATGGAAAAGTTACCTAACTTGTTTACAGCAAAATCCCAAAGTTTCACATCCATAATGTGGTTGGGAAACTCTTAGTTCCTTGCCTTTCCATGCAAAATTGGGAATATGGATATCCAATGATATCCATAACTCCTAACAGCTCAGTCCATTCACCATCAGATGGCACACTTGACTCCTATTTTTCCGAAAACAAAAAAAATCTCCAGAGACATTTTCTTTTTTGCAAGGCAAGATCATGTTTTTTTGATGGTCAAAACCATGTTTCCACGTTTTTCATGGTAAAACAATAATGTTCCCACGGTAGAGCGACCATTCTTCAGCTGAGCCACTGCAGATGGTGCAGCTGCGACCTTGGCTCAATTGTCCAACCGTAGATCTGGTGGTGCGGTGAAGCAAGTGGTTGGTGATTTTAAGTTCGAGTAGTAGAAATACGACCGGTCTATATGCTCCACCGGCTCTATCCACCAAAACAAAGAAAGTTCTCGGTTTAACAAAGAAAATATTGGTTTAACAGTAACATTTAACCAACCAACTTTGAGAATTTATCCCACAAATCAAGCGGTTGCTGGTCAGCCAGAATCATTACATAGGGACTGGAAGTAAACGACATAGACATACATGTTCGAAATCAGCAACACAATTTCTGCTGCTTCTTGAAATTTGGGTATCAAACAGAGCAAAGTGTAGATTTAAGGTCGGATGGCTCACATCTTGCATCTCCTGGTGATGGCACGTCACAGGGCGTCAGATCTTGATCCCAGCCCCAGGGCGCTGTCTGCAGACCATCCGGAAAAGACTCAGCAGCAACAAAATAAACCACACCTGCCAGATTGGGTCCGTGTTAAAAACCAACCCCTGGATATAAATTATCCATACCTTTGTATGTAGTTTCTATCGACCAATGTTTCTATTCAGTTTTGTACTATGCCAACATGAAATCACATCATGTCTATGTATTCTACATTCAATAAAATTCCTCAATGTTTCTATATAATGAAAGTTTTTGCCAAACACGGTTCATATTGTCCTAGAGTCCTAGATCCATGGCTCCAGTACTTGAACTGGGCGCACGAACGCCATGGAGGTAAAATCCCTCGGTGCCTCCGTTCGAGGGCTAAACCTGCGCAGTTTCCAAGCAGTTTCCGACAATGTGGAAGCTTCCATTATGATAACAGATGATATATTAGATATAATGGGATTAGGGATTAATCCTCATTAGATATAATATGATACGGTAACTACATTTAAATATACGGATTTTTAAATATACGAACAGGTATCTTAGACTACCTCCGGGAAGGTTTTCCTTGGCCCGCCCAGCCATTTAAACATACGGAATCCAATTCATTTAAACATACCGTAACTACATTTAAATTTAAATATACGAACTGGTATTTCATACTACCTCCGGGGCCTCGCGGTTTGGCCCGCCCTCCACATATTTAAATGTCGTTACCGTATATATATATATATATGTGGGATATCACGGGATCTAATTTTGACATAATGGGATTTGAACGATCTTTAAATGGGGATTTTCCTCTTCCGGCTGGGCCATGTCGAAGCGCTCCAGCATTGGCCGACTTCATATAGCTTGATATGACCACTTACAATGTGAGGTCCCCAAGTTATTCTAGTTGGTTTGTACCTGACATACCAACAAACTCAAAGATCTATCTATAGTTCAATAAAGCATGGTTGGCCATAACTGGCCAACTTATTTTAACCAACTAACCTATTGTTGAGGGCCCCCCTTGCTACGTCCCACAATGCTACGACTTGAAACAGGGTGTGGAGGGAACTGACAACCCGTAAATGTGGCATGGAATCGGAACACATGCAAGTTGGTGCCCCATAACTTAGCTATGTTGGTTTATAACTGGTCTAAAAATCGGGTTTATGGATGTTTATGGCAAACATCACTGTAGGTAAATGGAATCGATGGACAAACCTACGGCTGGTGCTGTCAAAATTCATCACACATGAACGTCAGAGGCACGTGGATGAGAGCTGGTGAAAACTTGCTGCAATAAATCAATGCATCCTCCATTGGCAAACGTAGATCGTCTGAATAGTGACATATGGCGATGGGTCAAAACCTATTACTACCATATTTGGGGAAATAACCATCCATTAACCAGCTATTTTAGGCTACCGAGGGTATCAGGGTTTTGACCCATCACCATATCCCATTATATTTTAAGTAAGTTATTAATTCTTAAATGGTCCCGTCTAGTATCCTCAAAATTTCAGACCAACCCAAATAGCATGGACTTGTTAAAACACCTTCCATACTATCCCATAATCTACTATGTCATAATAAATAGAATAAACTATGATAATATAATATCATGAACATATACAATGCCATTGACAATTAGTATCATGGTTAACCTTTGGTAGTCCACAAACCAATAATACTTTGCTAGTTATGACGATTTTGCAGTTACAGCAGAAAAAACGGATTAAACTACCTATGAATACCTATGACATTATCCCATATACCATGAACTACACTTGCTATGATATTATCCCATATGCCATATACCAATAAATGATACATTATCCCATATACCCTATTCATATGTAAAAGCATATGTAAATAGGGATAATTAATATCAATATCATGGTATACCTATGATATGTATCTCATATACCATGGTATTCCCATATGCCATATCTCCCATGCTATCTCCAAAAAAAACCGAGAACTGGAGACTCGGTGCCTGGCCGAAGAAGGTGCCTCAGAGGGGTTGGTGCATTTGGTCAACACGTCATGGGAGATTTTTTTTTCTATGGGAATAGCATGGGGCATTACCAAACTTAGCCGCTTCGCCAACTTGAATCAACTTGATATGGATTTCTTTTATGAGACATTACCCAACTTTGCCAACTTGATATGATGTTTGGGTGTGACTGAAAATGGGACAACATAGATTAATGTGCCCACAGTGTTTTGCTTGGTTGAAATGGGAAAATTAGGTTTCTAGGCCATTAAATGCAACGGGGTACCTTATGATCAAAACTCAGAGCTCACAAGAATGGGAGTTGCATAACGTTACCAAAAAAAACCGTGGACATGGGGTTCACCAACCCTTCACAAAGGATGCGAAGTTGCAAACAATTGGAACATTAATAGGTATGTAACCTATTACATTGTGGTTGGTGGTAGTTATAACTACATGCCTATTACATTACCAAGAAAAAGTTATACCTAGTAATTGTAGTTAAAGTTATAACATTAACAGAATGGTGGCTACTATCAACATAGGCATGTCATAGGCATGTAACAGATCTGGAAAGTTTCCCATCAATCTAGCAGATCCATAGCTTTGGGACCCCCTAACAGTTTCTATTTTGTGTCCCTTTTGACTGGTAAGCATTGTCAAGGGTCTTCAACAAGTCGTTGCGATCATGATTTTCATCTAATTATAGCATGCAGTATCATATTTTATCTAAACACACTATATGTATATATATATATATATATATATGGTACCCATATATATATATATATATGTATAAAGACACGTAAAAACACTGTATATGTATATATACACATACATAGCATCAGTTTTTAGCCAATCTAGTGGCCCCGTCCCAAACCTGCGGTCCGTTGTTCAGCCTCTGGGCTTCCACGCCGTCAACGACGCCCGCGGCGTGCCGGTCGTCTGCCGCCGCCGGCCGCAGAGACGGCAGAACTTGGCGTCAGCCGTGAATTCGGCGCCGCACTCGCATCTGTCCTACAGTTGCCCTTAACAGTTGTGGCCACGGGATTATAGATTCAAACTCCTGCACCTGGCTGGTTATAATATATATATAGTATTATTCACATATATATTCTATCATATTAAATCATGATATATTGTATTGTGTTATATCGTATTGTATTATATTATATTATATCATATTATATTATATTATATCATATTATATCATACAATATTATATTAAACTGTATTATTTTATATCGTATTATGTTATATACTATATGAAATTATATCATGTCATGTAATATTATATCATATTATATGTTATTGTATTTTGTTATATCATATATGTGCTATATATTGTATAACATATATATATATATTGCACATATCATCATAGATTATATGTACTATATCGCATAAATGGCGATTATAAACGAATTATAACTGTTAAGGCCTGTAGAAGGCCATGGTTAGTGCAGAGTCCCCCCTGGATTGACCCCAGAAAAGCCAGACTGATGGGAGCTAGAATCTCATTCTATTCCCATCACAATCGAAATACAATCCTTACTGGTTGGTGGTATACCTACCCCTCTGAAAAATATGAAAGTCAAATGGGGGCATTATTCCCAATATATGGACAAATATGTTCCAAACCACCAACCAGCTTTGTAATAATCATAATAGATTCAGATAATAATTCAGATACCCCTAAGCTAATAATCATAACAAATCCCTCAATAATCATAATAGATTCAGATAATATCACAGCTATGACAATATACAGTCTTTTGGTGTATTTGGATACCCCTAAGACTACCAAAAAAATAGGCACCAGAAAATAGATCTCCACATCCATTGAGTTTCAATCTCATGTCAGTCCTCAGGCGCGTCGTGGCCTGGCGGTGTGTACTAACCATGAACCTCTGCAATGGGATGTGTTAGATATGGTGGAATAAGGTGTACATGTACATATATAGATATATATATATATATATGTAGTACGTATATATACATTATCTATGTACATCTAATGTGTATTCATGTTTATGTAAACTATCCCAGAAATATGAACGGATCATGTTTCCAGATAGGATGACAATCCAGACATACTTAGAAAGCACCAAATAGTATTGAACGCCTGGCTCGGCTTTGGATTAACATTAGATCACGCCAAAGTTGCCAGATCGTTGGCCAACTTGGTTGAGTTCACTGGGGTAAGTTATGGAATTTGGTAATTATACAATGGTGATTAAAATTATTGTTCGAAGGAAATAAACTTAAACAACAAAACTTATAACTAGGGGGCACCACCTTGTACTAAACACGTAATTACTGTACCTTCAATTTGACCCGATTCCGAGATTGTAGTAAAGATTCCCCAACATCGATGTCGTAGCACCAAGAGAGTATCACCTGCTTCGAGAACCACCCATACCATCGGAGAATGCATAATGCTGCATTGCCATGGATTAATTTCCATTACTGTTGCTTTCAACAAACATGTTCCTTATCCCCATCACATCAATGTGGGTCAATCCCTATGATTGCTGGTCACACAATCGTTGATTGGTGACAAGGTAAATGGTCAAATTACATGGTATATCGGGTATGGTGATCTATCCTATACTGGGAATCCTTACAATGGGTACATGAATCCTTATCGATGAGGTGATAACCAGCCCCTTTCAGGGGAAATAATCCGTGTTTTGACTATCGCACATATGATTGATAGGTCAGTAATCTATATCTCCGCTATCTTAGTTACTGAGCGCAAAAAACACTGCTATTGCTTCGCTGGGCCTCACATATTCCCATATGTATTTCAAACACATGACTTGTTTTCACCAAACAAACACCAGTCACTTTGCTCAGCTATCGCCAACAATGTATAATAATCCTCTACTGGCTTGCGGTCTCAGACTGCTTCATGTTTTTTGGTCAACCGCCATGGCTGGTAACATCACCAGCTCTCATGGAAATCAAGGGTTTTCCCCACAGGTATCTACCTCCCAATCATTTTGTTTTTTCAAGTACCCTCTGGTAATTTAACATAGCTATTGAAAATGGCCATTTATAGTTGATTTTAGTTTACCAGAGGGTTTATAGCACAGATTTGGGAGTCGGAAGAACTCAAATCTGAGATTAGTTGGAAGACCAGAACATTTCTTGGTGAACTTTTTTTCATCCCTGCACTTCTCGCCACGCTCCTTCGGGTGATCCCCAGAGTCTCTGGCGGGGTAGATCAGCGTTGAAGACTCGGGAGGTTTCGGGTCATGAACCCGACTTTTTCTCAAACATGATTGAGCCAAACAAATGCGAAAAAGTGAGTTTTAGGATTCTTTGATTGGAGTAAATGACTCATTTCTGTAATAGCTATTTCATGATTTACCCAATAAGTTTGCCAAAGCCCATGGGTTCCTTGCATGGCCACTGCCCGGCCTGGCATCAAAGAACTGAACTGCTGCTGCAGCCTCCAACGCTGCAATTCTGGTGGAATGTGTTGGGACCAAATGTGGGGTGAAAAACGCCCTACACTTAAAACCCTTTACGAATGAATTCTAAATGGTTCTCAAATGAGGTCATACATTCCACAACTGGTTGGTGGATGTTGGTGGTATACCTACCCCTCTGAAAAATATGAAAGTCAGTTGGGATGAATATTCCCAATATATGGAAAATTAATGTTCCAAACCACCAACCAAATAAAGTTATCATTGAATTAAAACTAGTAAATGCGGTAAATCTAAGATGGAACCCAAAAAACATTTCTTTGGTGTATACAGTATACATATCAAATTTGGGGGTATTTATTGGGGCATTGGCAGGTTTCTGACCTGTGGCGGGGATGGCAAATCGCCAATGTCAACAGCATTACGGGTGGGTTTGCTGGCCACCCTTCGGTTTGGCCCCGGGGGGCATCGATTTTTGGGAGCCTCATTGATGTTTTTGGTGACCCTTCAGTTAATGTTGTCAGTTAATGAGGGTTAATGAGGGTTAATGAGGGCTATTTTTGACAAAGACAACATTGCACCCTCACTGAAGGGTCACCGAACCTTCATTGGAGTTCTCATGTCTGTCTTTGTGTTACAAATTGGAGCACCCGTTGATCAGCCAGTTTATAATCTGTAGATACATCCACCACGAAACAATACCTACCCTCTGGTAAAACTAACCTAGTTATTGAACATGGCCCAGTCGAAATAGTGGATTTGCCCATTAAACAACGGTGATTTTCCAGTTCGCAAACTGTAAAGGTTTACCAGGCCGGGTTGTCCCCACCGGTCGATGGCTCGCATCTGAGGCATCAAATAGTCGGAACCTCGCGGGCGCGAAACGCAACGCGTGGTTGGTCCACCAAATCTCTACTTCGTGACTGGTGTGAACTTGAGGCTAGCTGAGATACTTGATGTAGACTTAAGGAACTTACAACATAAGTTACTTATAAGTAGAACAAGTAGAAATTAGCTAAAAAATAGCTAAAAATAAGTAGAAATTAGCTCAAAATAAGTAGAAATTAGTTAAAAATAAGTAGAAATTAGCTAAACATATATATATATATATACATAAATAGTTAAGAAAAAATAGAAACCAATAAAAGACATTAACTCAAATTTAAATAGAATTGGCCAGACGGAAGAAAGCAAAGGAAAACCAAAGAGGGAAGAAGGCAATTCGAAGTGTGTTGGCATACCTGGGTTTAGGCACAGAAAATGTTTCTCTTAGACACATGTTAGGTTTAGTTTGAAAAGGAATTTAATTTTCATTTTTTTGGTATATTTGTTGACTTGCAAAAGGCATCCTTTAGGGGCCTGGCATCATCATCATCATCATCATCATCATCGTCATCATCATCACCATCACTTGAGCAATGCCGGAAGTGAGGCATTGGTCAATCAAGCACCGGAAGCCAGACGCTGGAAACACCATTAATTAATACAAGTGTCGGAAACCAGACACTTGCCCTGCCGGAAACCAGACAGAAATTTCAGTCACCAAAACTAACATCATCATCATCATCACCATCACCATCACGGTGTTTGACCTGCCTTTTTCTAAAAACTTTAGCGGCCTAAAGAGGAGGCAAAATGTTCACATGCAAAAAAAAATGGTCGTATCTGGGCCGATTTTAGGTCGTATCTGGTCGTATCTGGACGTATCTGGGTATATCTGGGCCGGTTTTAAGCCGTATCTGGACGTATCTGGACGTATCTGGGTGTATCTGGGCCGTTTTTTGGTCGTATCTGGACGTATCTGGACGTATCTGGACGTATCTGGGTTTATCTCGGACGGTTTTAGGCCGTATCTGGACGTATCTGGGTGTATCTGGGCCGGTTTTAGGTCGTATCTGGACGTATCTGGACGTATCTGGGTGTATCTGGGCCGTTTTTAGGTCGTATCTGGACGTATCTGGGTGTATCTGGGATGGTTTTAGGCCGTATATCTGGACGTATCTGAGACGTATCTGGGTGTATCTGGGCCGTTTTTAGCTCGTATCTGGATGAATGTATCTGGACGTATCTGGGCTGCTTTTGGGTCGTATCTGAGGTATCTGGAGGTATCCCATGGAGGTATCTGGGCGTATCTGGTCTAATTTTTGTATATGTTTTTTTTTGGCGGGGGGGCTTGACAACGCGGAAAGGTAAAACTCTAAGAACGTGAGAAATTGAAGTTCCGTGACTCTTACAAATTCCTTGTAACTTTAGGTGATGTCGGGGTGAGCATACTTGATGCCGACTGGCGAATCCTGAGACGGCAATTTTGAAACTGCTCATCTCTCATATCTCCAAAGTCCGAATGGTTTGCCATAGCCCTCAAGTAGCGGCCCACTGCTCTCAAAAAGCCAAGTAGGTCTGCCATTGCAGACAAAACCAAAACAAGTCTGCGCCGTCTCTTTTCCAAAAAGGCTACGGCCACCAAGAAACCCACATGTCACCAAAGAAGTGGTTCAAAAACACAAGGCACTGTGGAAGTTGCAGCTCCAAAAACAAGCAACGGGTCTGTTTGCAAATCAAACATTTGTGGGTTCTGATATTTGCGGAGCGTCCCGAAGGCCGCTATCAGGTACATCAAAAATGAAAGAATAGTAGATATTTGCTAGAATAAAATAGCAATTTAATAAAAAGTAAATTTGAAATAAAAAGAAAATAAATTCAATAGTAAATCAAAATAGTTTGAAATTAACTCAAAATTAGCTAAAAATACGTAGAAATTAGCAAAAAAATAGCTAATAATAAGTAGAAATTAGCTAAAATGAGCTAAAAATTAGCTAAAAATAAGTAGAAATTAAGTTCCTTAAGTTCTGCCAACATAAGTGGCATAAGTTCATAAGTTGCTTCTAAGTTCCACGACTCCTTGCCCAGAACTTGTGCCACTTATAAGTTACACCATGAACTTAAAGAACTTGAAGTTCATGTTGAGGAACTTGAAGTTGATGCTATGGAATTTATAACTTACTTAATTTTCCTATAAGTTCCTCAAGCTCACACCAGTCACGAAGTACGGAAAGCGACTCTTAAAATGCTAGGACAACAATAAGTCAAAGAATCCGGTAATTTTGTTTACAATACTTTGGCAAACAAAAAACATACAAATATATACATGGATAACTATATATGTAATAGATATGTAGCAATATGTACACCACATATGTGTGTTGTATTGTTTTGTACAATATACAGTGGTATTCACTATTTAAAGATACTATAACCTGCATTTAAAGATACATGATCTTCAAAGGATCGGCCAAGTTTGCTGCAAAGTTGTAACGGATTGAGGGCGTGCACCAATTCTAGGAATCTTGGGCCGGGCCTCTGTCATGTTTGGTATCACTTGGGGCCTCAAGCCTCCAAAATAAGCTCTGAAAAGTGATCCATGGGCCATGCTCAAAACATGGAAACATGGCGGCTATGGTGGTCCTCCATCCCTGAACATCCGTAATAGGTGGGGGTCATCAATTCCCCAGTGACCGTCCCCCAGGGGTATCCAACTTTTAGGACCTTAAAAAAACCATAGCACACCGTAGATCTGTGAGCTGAAGCTTTAGTCAGAAAGGGGTCCAACCATCGAAGGCTGACTTGACCAATGAGTTTCCGGTGACATTGTCTAGCCAGTTTGTTTCGTTGATGTGTTCTCTACCATTTCACGACGATTCAGAGTTTAAAGCCCATTGACGTGATACATATTTGGAGAGCATTTCAAACCCGTGAACGAGAAAAAACTCCTGGATCTTTGGACACATCTCAACAGGAAGAACGACCAAAAACCATACAAATAAATATGTATATATTACATTGTATATAATTACTCAAAGTTAAATACTGAATGTAACCTACTATATACGATCGTAGTATCGATTCTGATTATCCGAATATATATATATATATATCCTCATCATGTAATTGGTCTTTGCTGATGCTATCCCACCGCTGTGCCACCGCACGGTCAATGCCCAGCTGCTTCTCCTGGCGTTGATACACTGATGGGTTCTACCGGTCTACCGTTCTACCCTTCAAAATACCTCTACTCTGCAATAACTGGTTGGTGGTTGACCTACCCCTCTGAAAAATATGACAACTCGTCAGTTGGGATCATGACATTCCCAATATATTATGGAAAAATAAAAGCCATGTTCCAAACCACCATTTTCTCACTTTCGCCTGCGCGCCACGTCTTTCGCAACGTGACCCGACTTTGGGGTGTTCTAACCGAAACTGGAGATGGCCACGGGCTCCAGTCCTGCAATGCATGTCACATACGGCAGGGCATCCACACTTTTTGTCTGTCGTTTCAGTGCAAAGGGCAGGCATGAAAACAACCAACTGTCCACCGCATCCAGCCGTTCCTCAGGCCACGGAACAGCCACTAACCCCGTATGCATCTTCACCATATGTGAGTGTGGAAGTCCTACAGCATAGGAAATCTGTTGATTCTGGTGTTTCAGGCACTGTTTCAGGACCTTGATAAACCACTTCGTTCGCTGTCGAAAAGAAAACCCCTTCAGAGCCAAATGGGGAACGGAGGCTCCGTCTTTCCAACCGCGTTCGTTGATTGGTCCAGGGTTGCCCGTGGACCCCATAAAATCTGCATATAATTGTATATGGGAGACCCATTTAAGCGGAGCTTTGCTTGTAAACACCACGTCAAAAAACCAGCTGAGGATTATGCGGACAATGTCAACGCCATACCACCTGATGGCCCCTTGAGGCAGCGAAAACGGCAACAGGCCCACCCAAGCAGGCAGAGGAGCTTGCACTACCGGTTCAAAGTCAACATCAATAGGCGTCTCAACACAGTCTTGTGCTCGAACCACTTCGCGGCTAATGGTAAGAAGGACCTGTCGGACAACTGTGTTAACCTTTTCTGTGTATTCACATGCATTCACATGCCTTTCCAGCAACTTCCAAAAGACACCTGGCCGGCGGAGGTTAGCCGCCACAGCTTCACGGTCTGCAATGTTGTTATGCTGAAAGCACCAAGCTTCAAACACATTTTTTGCAGTAGTGAGCTCACGATGAGCCGCAACCTTCTCGACTTGAATTGTTCCCTGGAAGTTATTGATGAGTTGTGAAATACGGAACCACAAATCTTTATGAGTACTACCAACTTTGGGCAGACCACCTTGCAAAACTCTACGGAGACGCCAAACAACAGCGTTGCAGTCAGTCCACAAGGTCACATTTTTTCCATTGGCTACTGCAAATTCCAATGCTCTGTAAATGGCAAAAATCTCCGCACGGACTGCACTTTGGAGAAGGCCCGGGAGAACTCCACTTTCAACAATCTGTGAATTTGCAGCACTGGCTTGATCCGGCGAAGCAAGCACTACAGCCCATGCAGCAAAACGTAAATGAGAATCACTTTGGTGCAGGCAACTACCGTCTGTGAAGAGGAACATGGGGCCCTCATACTGAAACTTCAATGGACGGGTAGGTGCAGGCAAGGAGGTAAAGTAAGTCCACCACTCAGCCATGGTAGTGGGCATGAGGTCCCATCCAAGGCACGTCACTGCTTCAGGCAACTGGGGCATCAGATCAAGGATATCTCGCGGGAGATCTCTGCGGGTCCAGTCAAAATGTTCACACTGCCAAAAACGGTGATACCTACTGTCACTACACATACAAAACGGGCAACCTTCATCAAGACTCTCTTGGCAATGTTTTTTGCCATCCTGAGTTATATGTGTACCGTTCAAGAGCTTCCTGTATAAGGCTTGGTCACTGGACTCTTGCATGTGAAGCCATCTCCTGGTGGATTGCGGCCAGACCCTATCAAGTCCCTCAGCAATGGCCCGGTGAGCCGTGGCACTGGTTACCACTTTCAGCCATTGCCATTCAAGCCTAAGCATGATTTCAACGCATGAGACTGAAAAAATGGAAAAAGTTCCAAATTCATCAACCAGCAACCCTTCGTGATTCACATGCCACCCAAGAAATTGGATTCGCATAAGCAATGACGCGGAAATGCTATTGTGCATCGGTACCTGGCCAGCAGCCATGGCAGCGACTGTCTCTTGCACAACCTCTTTGCGTCCACAATCCTTGACAAATTTGAACGTTTGGAAAATACTCCAAAAGTGCGGATCAGCAAGTGGTGATTCCACAAGGCCTAAGTGCAACATGGGGTTGCTACCTGCATGATCCTCTTTCAAACCTTTCATGGCTCCAGCTCTCAATGCATTAAAGGTGCTTGTACTTAGGGTGGTGGCCGCGATGGCGTGGAGGCCCTTTGGCCATGCTGCACTTTTCAAAGCACGCACTTTAAACACATAACCACAGGAAGAGAGACGGAGCTTAGGCCAAAGACTGCTCAAGGCTTGCAAGCGTTCCATCTGCACACCATTGGTGTGCAGTTTTGTGAATTGGATGTGAGCCCCCAGATTTTTGCAGGACTTGGAAAGAACAAAGCCTTGTTCACGGAGCTGCTTTCTACCATCAGGTAAAACTGCCCAAACATGTGTTTTTCGTTTGTCCAATACCAAATCAAGTTCCTGTACCAGCTTGTCCAAGGTGGCGGCAGCACTGGTCATCTGGCTGGGATCGCAAAGCAAAAGTTGCCAATCATCAACATAGGAAATGGGTTGAGCAAGTGGGAAGAAATGCCGAAACCATTCATGAAAAATGATGTCAATGCCCATCATGGCAACGCAAGACATAGCATCTCCCTCAGGAAACCCGCATGTTGACAAAATGGCTGGTCCCATTGAATTACGGATTTGAAACCGCCGCTTCATGGCAGTTAGAGCCCCGGCCCATGCCACCAAGATTGGAGGAGGAACACCCAAAGCAGCACACGCTTCCATAACCACAAGGCGGGGAAGCATGTTGAAGGCCTTATGCAAGTCAGCCATCATCCCGCACAGGTCAACTTGATGGTTCTGTGCATTTTCAATGGTGTACAACACATGTGACCAGACCTGACCGGCAAAACAACTGGGCCTGGAACCATAGAGGCCTACAGGCAACACATGTTCCAAGTGTTGGAGGATACATTTGGAGTGATAGGAGCCCCAGCATCTGTACAGAATACCAAACACTGTAATAGGACGAAAATCCATCGGTGAGGCAGGCTGCTCTGTTTTCGCCAAGCTTGTCACCCTACCGGCAATGACTTGTGCAGGCCATTCGCCAGTGGTTTCTGCGTGTGCAAACATATCACAAAAATTGGACAAGGCAGCTGCCGGCAGTGCTCGCAAATCCTGAAGTGAAACTCCATCAAGCCCATGAGAAGTTGCTGTTTTCTTCTGTTTGATTGTGTGGAACAGTTCCTTGGGGGACAGCCCAGGCCATTCCATGTTTTGGCAACGAAGGTGAGCACGGGCAAAGGCAATGATGGTATCCCATCGGTTCAATGGTACATCCGCATGCCGTCCCCACTTGGCAGTCCATGCATCTCTGAAAGCAGCAAACAACTCTTCTTCAACACCGATTTTTGAAATTTGGGTCACCTTATCACCTGGATGCACCTTGGAGGTGTCCTCAACCCAAATACAATCACCCTCCGCATGGATGACATCAAGCTTGTGGCCGTTACAAAAGATTGGTGTTTCTGGGTGAAATGGCAGTTCTGTGTGTAATTCAATGGATGAATCATGTGCATGCACGTGACTGATCTCAGCTTCGGCAGGTTGAAACAACAGGCTCACTCCCTTCTCTGGATGTGTCTTGATATCCTGAAAAATCAGGTTTGGGTTATTCTCTCTTCTCAGTCTGGCATAGGCCCTTGAGGACTTTTTCAGCTGTGATTCAAAGGCTCTAACAGCCAGTGCAACAGACTCAAACAACTTGGTCGCAACTGCTGCCGAAGGAGGAATCAAAGGAAAGCTAGTGGGGGCTCCATGCACTCTGTGATTACATTGGGCCCACCAATTGCAAAAACTGGGGGGAAAACCTTTGGCGCGAATGATGGATCCCCACAACGCAAGGGCATGTGAATCCCCAACACAATGGCTTCGGCTACTGGCGTAATGGGCAAAAGATTGCAATCTCCTGACCTGCCTGATCCACTGTGCATGGCGGAAAGAGGCACAAAGGTATTGAGGGGCAAAATCCCCATGGCGACCGAGCTTAACAGGGGCAGTCTTACCAGGGAGAAATGGAACTGTTTCACATGTGCCTGCTCTACCAAAGCTCTTCTTTGGTGGGGAAAACGGTAATGCTTGAGCTGCGGAATGTTCAATCTGTTTCCACACTGCCGCATATTTCTCGTCAGGGCTGCCGGTGGCAGTTTGCCAAGCCAACGGATCAACATTCCACGCCTTTGGCCATGGGAAAGGTGACGGCATGACCCAAATTTGCCGTGGAATTGACGTTGACAGAGACTGAAAGGTGCCAATCAACACGGAATGGTCTGGCCAAACATCATCAGCAACATTACAGTCAACCAGCAACGATTGAAGTTCAGGCGATATGTAACAAAAATCCTTTCTTGTGGCATGCTTGCAAGTGGCCTTAGGCAAAATTCCCCATCGGCTCCAGGCTACATCTTGAAGATCACGAAAGCCATAATTGTGAAGCAACTGGAACGAAGGGATGCTGTCAGGAAGACAATTCCAGTCTCCTTCTACAAAACGTGGACCAACTGACAAACCACACACTTGACTGATGACCGACTGCAGCAGAAATTCATTATGTGACATGTGTTGTGGGTAAAGGTGACTGTCAGGTTCCCCATAGACAACTCCTCCCGTAACCCACAGGTCTGCAACAAGTGTAGAGGAAACAAGTGTCCTAGATGACTCAAACACACTCGGGGGCCCATGCATCTGCAATGCTCTCGTTGGGAACTTGGACAGCATTGCCACTCCCTTCCATTGGCCATGGTGGGTTTTTGAACCTGGGTCTGGGACATGGTTTCCTGTGACACAATATTTGAAATCACTGCCAGCAAAACGAAGACCTGCCTGGAAGTCATGAAACCCTTTGCGCGTCAAGTGCGTTTCAGAAATGGCCCACAAGTCTCCATCTGAAAGTTGTGAAACTACGTACGGTGCTTTACCACACAACCCAGATGGGTTGAAAGCCCCCAAAGTAAAAGTGCTGCTGTTGGTAGGTCCCGGATTGGACGCTTCACCTACCCTGCAACCCAAAACCAAAATCAAAAGGCACCAAATAGGTTTTGGTGGACCACAAAATCGAGCATGAATTTGGCACACAGCCAAAAATTGCGGCAAAATTGTGAAGGCAAACATCATTGGGCTCAGGACACCTGACACACCTAGGCAAAACATCATCATCAGCAGGCATGGCAGGAAAAGTCCCAGCCCAGACCGTCATTCATTTTCGTCGCGCGGTCTCTTCGCAAGCAGACCTCTGATTTGGTCCATCTGCTGAGCGAACATGGATTGAATGGCTTGATTTTGGTTTTCCATGTGACCGTGTAACTGCTGTCCCTGGATATTCAGTTGGTTCTGCATGGAAGACAATTGCTGGCCTTGCTGCTGGGAAAAGTCATGAAACTGAACCTCCAATCCCTGTTGCTTTGCCATAAGATGCTGAACCTGCTCTTCAAGGGCTGACACACGCTCAGGCACCACATCTTCCATTGGCGCAGCGGGAAGCTTTGCAAGGACGGCATTTTGCACACGGACCTCCAACTGCTGCATACTTTCTGTGGTATCACTTGCAGTGACGGATGTTGGTTTGAAACCTCCCCAAGGGTCCCTGGCATTCCATGGATCAGTTTCAGGAGAAACAGCTTGACCCTTTCCACACAGTGCCAAAGTCGAGGCTGATGCTACCGGCGCAACAAACTGCTTTTGGCCGCCGGTGTCCACCTTGTGTTTGGTGATCACAACCTCACCATGTGTTGTTGGTACAATTGAGTTCTGGGGTTCATCAACCGCCTGCACGATCCACATTGACCCTTTTCCTGGTACTGGGGCAGCTGGCTGGAGTGGGCGACACTCCCATCCCGTTTGCTTCATTGCTTTGCTGATCGCTGTGCGATCAACTCCAAAGGGGAACGGACCCACAAGGAACAGAGTTCTTTGCCCTTGAGGAAGGTACACCGTGTCTGGACGGATGAGCTTGTGAATGGTGGAGGCCTGAGAAGTCTGAACTCGAACCCCTTTTCTATCCCCTACCCGGGCCACTCCGATGATCGCTGGATTTGTTTGTTTGAGGTGCATCATCTCCTGCATGGACAAGCGTGGAGTCCAGATTACCGTGTAATCTGACAAAACTTCTGTGCCATCTGCAGTCCTTGGTTCACAGTAGGCTCCTGCTGTGCCACTGGACGCAAGGAGAGGTACCAAAAGTTGAAATGGTACCCTGAGACACACTGAAAAAAATTCTGCTTTGTCAACTGGTGAAGGCTTGAACCCAGTACGAAGATACTGGCGACGCCAGACATCTAGGATTGGTTCCTTGATATTCAAAAGCTCTTCATTATGCCACGAGTCACAACTACACCCTTGCAAGGTGCACCTACGCAAAATAGGAAAACTTGTGACAAGAAACTTGATTGGAGCTTTGCTGAATTCCTCCCATGAGCAAGTGAGTTCATCCCTGTAAACAAGGTATTTCAGGGTAACCACATCAAGTGCTTCCAACTCGACCAGGTCGCTACCTCGGAATTTTTCCACAAGCCCCTGCCCAATCTGAACAATGGTGGCATCTGCTAGAATGGGTTCGTTGTCAACAGTGCATCTACAGGGAACTGTTACAGTTGAATGTGGCAGAGCAGTGGTCACTTCCACATCTGGCCGATGTAGCACAATCATTGCCAAAGGTTCAGTTGAAACTGTTTTGGCTGCACGCAAGTAAGGTTCTGCATCAGCAAGTGTTATCAGAATCACACCAGAGCTCACCGGACCAATCTGCTTGGGTGAAATTTGAGCCACCACCTTGCCCTGAGAGCGGAACGTTCCATCAATCACTTGAAGCTTGTTGGGGTCCAAGTCCAATTGGGTCTGATGTTTACCCCCATGTTTCCCTTTACCTTTGGCAGAAACCCCATGGTTTTTACGATCATCAATGATTTGAGCCAGTTCAGATGGCAGGACAAACTTGAACTTGTTGTTGTTGCCCAATGCCTTCAACTGCTTCCACGGTTGCTTGTGGGAGAGCGCATTACCAAGTTGTTCACTGCCGATGACTTTGATGGCCTCATTAGCTCTGGATTCAGCCCGATTTTCAGGCACTCCATGCTTTGCTAGTTCAGCGGCAAGTTTCTGTTGCAGAGTACCTTGGGGTCCAAACCCAGACGGGCCAACATTATGTGGAAATCCAGACAGACTAAACATGAGGCGTAGCTGCTGGTGTACACATTCCAACTCTTCGAGTGACTTCACAAGAGGAGTACGCAACAACACATGAGAAATAACCTCAATTGCCTGTGCTCCACACAAATTGTGTTGGAATCCTTCATGGATACCCTGAACAAGGCAGTCGGACAGCTGAAGGCACGCAACTTCTGAGCAAAATTCACTCGGGAGAAACATCCTAGTGACACACATACCTTTGAGGCAAACAATGGGAAGCCAGTGTCCTCGGATCAACACGATTTGGGTCATAATGTCATGGTGACTTTTTTGAAAGTGTTGAACGACTGGCGGCAGGTCCTCAAGCGAAGGCAGAATGTGAGTGTGTGCAAGAACTTTTCTAGCAATTCCAGTGGTCTTGCCTTGCAAGGTGTCCACATGAAACACAAGTTCCGTAGCATCCATAGCATTCGTGGAAACATGCAACGGTGGATCATGGTTCAAACAGATACCTTGGTCAGGACACTGTTCTACAGGGGCATCGATCTGCCATTGAACCAAACGTCCGACTTTGTCCCAATCAAATGAGGCAGCTTCCAATGTTTCAGAGGCATCGCAGACCTGAGGCATGTGCATCTCTCCTACTACAGGAGCCACAAAGGGGCTCTTGCAGGGCATTGTAGGGAGTGGCCCTGATTCCCTTGGCACGTTTGTGACACTTTCCTCATGAGCCACAAAAGGACTTTCGCAGGGCATTGAAGGGAGTGGATCCGGGTCCACTGGCATGTATGGGGCACCTACATGATGAGCCACCAACAGGCTCGCACAGGGCATTTGAGGGAGTGGCCCTGATTCCCATGGCTTGTGGGTGACACGTTCATCATGAGCCACAAAAGGACCCGCACAGGACACTTGTGAGAAGGGCCCTAAGTTACCTGGCATGTGCATGACACTTTCATCTTGAGCCACTAGAGGACTCCAGCAGGGCATTTTCGGGAGTGGCCCTGATTCCCCTGGCATGTGTGCAGTATTTTCATCATGAGCTATATCAGAGCTCTCCCAGGGCATTTGAGGGAGTGGCCCTGATTCCCAATGACAAATTCCATTTCCCCACACAACCGGTGCTGGGACCTCAAGTTTGGTGTAGAGGTCAGCAACAAAAGCTGCGCGCATGTTGACATGAATTGTCATCAGCTCTGCTACTGCATCAGGAAGCAAAGCTCCATGGACCACATGTGCCAAAAACATCATTGCCGCAGCTCCACACATGTCATGATCTGGGAGACGGGATGGGACAATATGCAACGCAAAGGTTGGGAAACCCAATTGGTGTCCAATGCAGGCACAAACATCCTTGAATCTCATGGCATCAACGGTTGTATGGGCAACAGTATGAAATGTCAGGTTTTGATCATGAGGAACGATCCAAAATGGGAACCAGTGATTGTCAAGCAAAAATGCAGTGAGGATTTCAGCATTCTGAGTTCGGACTTCTGGGTGACGATCACTCCATCTTGCCGAAATGGTCCTTCCAATTGATTCCCAACAGGTAAAAACCAGGGGTTCATAAAACAGGAATTGCTTGGAGACAGGTTGGTTCTGTCGTGTCGCAATCTCGGCAAACCTGCTGATGATGTGCTGAAGGTGGAATCTGATCTCATCGTCAGCAACGGCATTGTGATGTTCAGAAATCAGTGCAATCCTTTGGTCTCTCATAAGCATGGCAGGGACAGGCATATCATCGCTGTGAGGCAACAGATTGGGGCCTCCAGCAACACGATCTCCCTTACCCCAGACCCACGGTCGGCGCGTGATGTCACATTTGGAGAAAGACTGAACGAACTGATCTCTGTACACTTGAAACCTTTGGGTGGTTTCCGCATGGTTGGCAGGCAACTGCACATTCAGAAAAACGTGGTGCAAATATGCAACAGCAAGTGTTCCACAAAGGTCAGTCGTGGAAAACATTCTTCTGTCTCTCTGGATGCAAACTGAGATGAATCCCATGGAAAGCCCCAAACGCTCAATGATGTCGTTCAATTGCAGGTGATCATGTTCATCTGTGTCCCACACCAAAACTCGAAGGGTGTCCCCATTTGGGTGCATGGAGACTGGTACCCAATGAGATCCAAGCAAAAATGCAGTCGCAACCGGAAGTGACAAGTTGAAAACACATCCGTGATCACGACCCCACTCTTCACATGAAAAAGCTCGACCTTGAACCCATGCAGAAGTAATGAGGGGATCAATAGTGATCAACTGCTTCACTGGATCTGTGGAAAACCGGCATTGGGCATCAACGAAGTGTTGGCTGAGAGCAAACAAATGAAATCGAATTTCATCGTCAGAGAAAATCGCACCTTGGTTGTCCAGAATTGCCAACCGATCCTGCACTTGCAAGAATTGATGTCGGACGGACCAGAGCTGCTGAGGAGTCGTAACCTGGGGGATTGAAAGCATCAAAAATTGGTCGCCCTTGAGGCCCAGAAGGGGGTCAGCGCAGAGCCAGCTGGTCTGCTCCCCATTCGCAGTCACTGAACACTCGCCAATGTCAAAAATGGACGGCTTGCTCAATACCGGGTCTTTGACCGGATGAGTCCACTGCGCGGTTGGTGAGAAACATCAACGTCAACAATTGTTGGCTGAGGTGTCAGTGCTACTGTGTTCTGGCCTTGGTCACAATCAAGCTTTGCCTGGTTTCCAGGCGAGGTCAAGACGAAAATCACCTGTCCCACTTCCAGAGGATGATTCATTGGTAAAACGTTACCCTCAGCATCAACGCATTGATCAATTCTGAGACTACCAACCAACTGCTGATGAGCACGGAGGAGGTCGTTCAATGTAGTGCCAGCATGTGGTGATAACTGGATAGGAGCCGATGTTTCACCATCAATCAACACAGTGCAGAATTTCACATCGATGCCTTCAATGTTCTTGGGATCATTTGATTGCAGGGTATGTTCCAACCACGGCGTTTCAGGTTCATGCATGTTGACATCATGATCATCTTCGATACCACAAACTGGAAGCAAAGCAGGTTGGGTTCTGAAAAGAAAGTCCAAAACAGCAGCAATCGTGATTGGACCATCGATATGTTCAGACCACCGTTGAGGAAACATCAGCTCACCCAGGGAAAGTTGGTCGACAGATTTCCAGCAGGCAACTAATGGTTCAATCTTCTCCGGGAGTGTGGTTTCCGCAGAGGGCCACACCAGTTGGCATCGCATCAGGAGCCATGACAAATACGATTGCAACTGAGTTTCAATGTCAAAACAAGGTTTCCCAAAACGCATTTCATGAAGGTGGAGGGCTAATGATGACATAACCCAATGCACATGGATTGGACTGGCAAGTTGTCCAACAGCTGACAAGATTAAACGGGGGTCATTCCCGAAATCTAGTGTTGGATCCATTCCATTCAAGGCCATGGCTTCACATGGGTGAATATGCCGGATTTGCGACTTGCACTCTTCCGTAACTGCACTGTACAAAAGTAAGCCAAATAGGCCTTTCTCTGTCAGTCGCTTATGGGAGAGCCCACAATGCCTGCAGCCACAAGGACAAGCGGTCAACTGATTTCCCCACGCATGCAGCGCACAAGGAGATGTTCCCTTTGCGTTCAAAATGTGGGAAGAAAAATCACCAACGGTTCCACCAAAAGCCAAAAATCTCTTCTGGGGTGAGAAACAGTGCATGTTCATCATCGATGTCCCATGGAGAAATGAAGGGAATAACCTGTTCTACCCTGAGGATTGGGTTCTGACACATGAAGTCAGGCACCTGAACAGCTCCAATGGATGGGGCAGTGATAATCCACCATGCTCTGCTTCGTTTGCAAGGCCATACACTGTCAAGTTTCAAGGTCTTTTGAACACAGGTGAAACCAGTGAGATGACAAAAATAGTCAATTTCCGACTTGACGAATTGATCTTGGGCAGCTGGCGAAACGCACTCCAAGATCAAAACTTGGGTTTGCAAATAAAACGCAGCATACAAAAGCTTCGTCAGGCACATTGACCTAGGGTCGGAAGAACTCTTACAGTCACCCAATGCCGAAAACGGCTGACAGCTAAAGCCGCCAGTCATTGTTTTGGCGCCCTGCGAGTTTTGCCAGATTGCTTTGAGAACCTTCTTATCACATCTCCCACGACTGTTGGAACGTCATGGACAGTGGAAAAAAGCTTCACCATCTTTTCATTTTGGTCAACAGCAACCGTAGAATGGAAACCTCCTGGAAGGATACCTTGACTCATACCACCAAAACCGCAGCACATGTCCACAACTGAGAATAAGCTATCCCAAGTGACCTCACGATGGCCCAAGACGCTGCTCTTAGGGCACAAGGAAAGTCTGGGGACTGGGAACTGGGCATCAAGGATGGCGTCAAAGATTGAATAACTGTCACATCCAGCTTCAAGGAGACCAGAGAGGAAAAACCGTTTACCACTGGGAACTTGCTCCATCAAATGGTTGTCATGGTCCATGTCAAAAACCCGAACTCTGCATACCAAATCCATAGCTGAACCGTTGTTGATCGTACTCCAGTCCATGGGAAAAGAAGATCTAGCCATGGCGATGACGTGTCCTAATGCATGCCCGGGATTAGCAAGGTCGGCCGTACCCCCTGGAAGGACTTCGGGCCTCACGGCTGTTCCAAACCACCAACCAGATAATGTGTACAATATAACTGGGGTTCCAAACCGCTACCATTTCACTAGCTTTAACTTGTGTAGTTGACTCCCAATACCCCAGCGAGAAGGTGTTTGAACCAGAATAAAAAAGGCCAAATGTCGTATCAAAAGGTGTTTGGAACCGTAGCGATACTGGCAGTTTAACATCTTCAGAAAACTCAACTGGGCAATGAATGACACCAAAGTCACACGAGAAAATAGGAGTAGTTTAGGATCCTTAATTACGGTAGAACCATGATTTCATTGAAGATTCCTCAAATCATCCTGTAGTGGAACGTGAAACGAAAAAACACTTCGACAGTCAAAGATGCAAATACAGGGATGGATAGTCAACAGTTTGAATGGACATTATTTATCAAATGATCAATCCAAAATTAAGAAGCCCGTATTTGCTCGTATCTGCTTATCATCCAAGTGCCGCTCTTTTTTTCTCGGCATTTCATGAAAACAAAACTTCTTCCTGACAAGCCTGACAACCGATTCTAGGATTTTGAAGGCTTTGGGAATAAAAAAAATATATATATATGGGTCTGTCTGAAAATGGTGTATACCCCCAAAAAGGTCCTTTTAATAGGGGGAATGATGATTAACCAATGGATTTAGAGGTACCATATTTTCAAACAAATCCATATTTTTGTGATGGTTCGTGACAACTTTGCAATTTTGTTCAGAGACATAAACTAAGGTTTTCCAGTATCCAAGAGACTATAAGTGAATATTATCTGGGATAAAACATGCGCATCTTGAGGGATACCCGTTGGTAATCAAAAATTGCACTAAACAATCAACAATTGCACTGACCAATGAAAAATGGCACTGAACATCCTTTAGCACACTAGATTCCATCAACATACTTCGGAGAATAGATGATAGCAGTAACAACACTATCTTTCTGTTAAAATTCATGTCTATAGACCTACATAACCGACTACAAGAATCATTCCCAGCCAGCTATGACTTCGATAGAAACGAACCCATTCAGCAGCCGTCTTCCATGGCTTTCGTCCTCAGTGTAGGCTTTCAGCTTGCTGCGATTCGCCTCATGTCACCAGGCTACAGCTTAGTCGATACGGTCTCCTCCGGCTGCCTGGTATAGTAAGTGGTTGAAAAGGGCAAATTCTCATTGAGAAGTGATCATCCAAAATCGATTGGAACATATTGGAATCAAGCCAGGAGTAGACCCCTATGAAACATGATGAAAGATGGATAATTTCAGATATACCAGAAGACCTTGGTTTCAATTTTGGTTGGTCAATCCAGATTCCAAGTTCAAACATGCCCTACAGATCCCTACAGTAAGTATCCCTAAGTTTTGAAAACCAAGGTCAGGCCAGCTTTACCCAATTACAATGGATTCTCACACGTCTTTTCTCATTCAATGGCCATTTCAGGGTGCCCCGTTCCCCCTGCCCCTTGCCTCGCAAACAGCTTTCGCGGCCTTTTTTATGCCAGACATGGCCAGACATGGCCAGAGACATGACGACTGTCTGGTGGTTGACCTACCCCAATGGTGGTTAATGGTGGTTAATGGTGGTTAATGGTGGTTAATGGTGGTTAATGGATATATATATATATATATATATATATCTGGTTGGTGGGGGCCACCTACCCCTCTGAAACATGATGGAGTGAAAGTCAGTCGGGATCATGACATTCCCAATAAATATGGAAAACTAATCCAGCCATGTTCCAAACCACCAAGCAGTTGTCTACTAATTTGCAATGATGAAAAACTGCCTGTTCTAATCTTTTCTACCTTTTTGGGGTTGCAATAACTCCAAATTTGTTCTGGAAATCGGCACAGGGGCCAACAAAATAGGAAGGGTTTGTAGTGCCTTCTCGTTGGTGAAGTTGCGCTGATTTGGGATCCCCATGTTGGTTGCCCATCTGTTTGTGGAAATGTTGAGTCTATGCTGTTTATCTTTGTGACAAAAACAATGCTTTTAGGGTTCAAGGCTAATCTTATCTAATCTTGATTGATAAACTACTGAATTTCAATCGTTAAGTTCCCCACTTTGGTCCAGATTTCACCCTTCAACTACAGTACTCCCATCTTAGTAGAATCAACAAATTTTGTCTAACAAATATTTCCTAAGATAAGGGTATGCCATTTCAGCATTTCCAAAAAATGATCTTCAATATATATATATATATAAACAGTATATACAAATATGTATGTATATATCATAGTTGTATAGCATTTGTATTAACTCCCCGTTTTTGCTGCTACTTCCCCATTGGGAAAACACCATTTTTGTTGCACCTGCAACACCTGCAGCATCCGCGGAGCAAGCCTCAGAAATCCGCGGATCAAGCCGGCACGGGTGGCGTGTACCGGCAACACATCACCCATAGATATGGAAAATCCACAAAATTCCACAAACAAATCCTGGAAAATCAGGAAAATCCCCAAACAATCCTGGAAAATCCATGAAAAATCCGCGAAAATCATAAAACATCCACAAACAAATCCAACATGTGTAGATCAATGTAGATCACTTTACTTGGGATTTTTTTTTATTGATATACCATGATATACCATGATATATCCATATCTAAGTCAGAATACTGGAGGGTAAAATCCATGGAAAAGATTGAAAGGTGGGTTGAAAGGTCCAGAGCTGGTTTTTGCCAACCAAAGTTGCCATGCGACCAAGCCAAATCCGTCAGTCGCAGAGTCTTAAAGTGACAAACATTGGGTGTGTCTGTAGCCATTCTAATCGGGAACATGATTGTCAACCGCGGAATGTAGGGTTTTCATTGCAATATCAGGACTTATTGGCAACCATGGATGAGAAGCACCCCAGTCCTCCAACATGATCTGCCTGCCCCACAATTTCAGCCGAAATCTCAAGTGAGCTGGGCCTAGCTATGGAGTCAACAAGAAGAGGTGGCTCAACAATCATATGATTGTTACATAACTCAACAAATTTCCCACAAAAAACATCCCATTTGGATTCCATGTGGATGTACAAAAAGAAAGAAAAGAGTAGAAAACAACATGGAGATACTGGCTGATCATCCCATTTGGAGCAGGAATCCCTACTGGGATCAGCTGGTGTTGAGGATATCTGTATGGCTGCTTTCTCATTGATGAGCACATGGTACTGAAAACTAATGATGGAAAAAACAAAATGGAATGGGAACCGGAATCAATGTCGATCCAGTTTGGTTGGTTTGTTTTGTGCTGCGACACACTGCAAATGTTCCAATAGCAACTGCAGAGTTGCAAAGCAAATCAAGCAGTGCTCAAGAAAATTGATCCGCCAGAAATACTGCGAAGAGAGCACAGCAAAGTAACTTGGTCCAATCTTTGGTTGAAGTCAAGGCCGAAGGTCAAGCTTTGCAGACTGCTTGGGAAAGTCACTCGATCCAAGCTTTGGTTGAATCTATGGCCAAAGGTCAAACTTTGTAGACTGCTTGGAAAAGTCACTTGATCCAAGCTTTGGTTAAAGTCATTGCCAAAGTTCAAGCTTTGCAGACTGCTTGGGAAATTCACTCTATCCAAGCTTTGGTTGAATCTATGGCCCAAGGTCAAACTTTGCAGACTGCTTGGAAAAGTCACTTGATCTAAGCTTTGGTTGAAAGCACAGCCAAATTTCAAGCTTTGCAGACTCCTTGGGAGTGTCACTCCATCCAAGCTTTGGTTGAAATGAACGCAAAAGGTCAAGCTTTGCAGACTGCTTGGGAAAGTCACTCCGTCCAAGCTTTGCTTGAAGTCATCGCCAAATTTCAAGCTTTGCAGACTGCTTGGGAGTGTCACTCGATCCAATCTTTGGTTGAAGTCAAGGCCGAAGGTCAAGCTTTGCAGACTGCTTGGGAAAGTCACTCGATCCAAGCTTTGGTTGAATCTATTTCTAAAGGTCAAACTTTGTAGACTGCTTGGAAAAGTCACTCTGTCCAAGCTTTGGTTGAAGTCAACGCCAAAGGTCAAGCTTTTAAGGCTGCTTGGAAACGTCACCCTGTCCAAGCTTTGGTGAAATCCATCGCCAAATTTCAAGTTTTGTAGATTGCTTGCAAAAGTCACCCTGTCCAAGCTTTGGTTGAAGTCAACGCCAAAGGTCAAGCTTTGTAGACTGCTTGGAAAAGTCACTCGGTCCAAACTCTGATTGAACTCATGCCCAAAGAACAAGCTTTGCAGACTGCTTGGAAAAGTCACTTGGTCCAAGCTTTGGTTGAATGTATGGCCAAAGGTCAAACTTTGTAGACTGCTTGGGAAAGTCACTCTGTCCAAGCTTTGGTTGAATAGATTGCCAAAGTTCAAGCTTTGCAGACTGCTTGGGAAAATCACTCTATCCAAGCTTTGGTTGAACGCAAAGACAAATTTCAAGCTTTGCAGACTGCTTGGGAGAGTCACTCGATCCAAACTCTGGTTGAATCTCTGGCCAAAGGTCAAACTTTGTAGACTGCTTGGGAAAGTCACTCTGTCCAAGCTTTGGTTGAATAGATTGCCAAAGTTCAAGCTTTGCAGACTGCTTGGGAAATTCACTCTATCCAAGCTTTGGTTGAATCTATGGCCAAAGGTCAAACTTTGCAGACTGCTTGGAAAAGTCACTTGGTCCAAACTCTGATTGAACTGATGCCCCAAATACAAGCTTTGCAGACTGCTTGGAAACGTCACTTGGTCCAAACTCTGATTGAACTCATGCCCAAAGTTCAAGCTTTGCAGACTGCTTGGGAAAGTCACTTGATACAAGCTTTGGTTGAAGTCAACGCCAAAGGTCAAGCTTTGCAGACTGCTTGGGAAAGTCACTCGATCCAAGCTTTGGTTGAATCTATGTCTAAAGGTCAAACTTTGTAGACTGCTTGGGAAAGTCACTCTGTCCAAGCTTTGGTTGAAGTCAACGCCAAAGGTCAAGCTTTGTAGACTGCTTGGAAAAGTCACTTGATCCAAGCTTGGGTTGAAGTCATCCCCAAATGTCAAAATGTCAAGGCTTTCGGGGAGGCGGCACAAGCTTTCAGTGGTAATAGTGCCTACTATCTGCGTCACTCCTTCGAGTGCAAACTCTTCCTCGGAGATTGGGAACCCTTTGACATAGCTCCATGCAGCACACAAACTCGTTGGAACATACGTGCAGCTCAATGTCGCAGCCTTTCCTGCAATTTCCTGTTCTTGCAATGTTTTATGGAGGAGCAGTGGTGAAGCAAGGTGGTGGAGCACAAGTCTTGACCCTCTCTTTGACGGCAGCTGCTGGGAAACTAAGCGGTGCACTTCGCGTCCAAGGGTGGAATCATCGAGGCTCAGCATGCAACCTTCACCATTCAGACATCTCATGTGAAGCTCAATCTGCTCAGACCCACCAGCTGGTAGCACATAGCCAGACATAGCCATAGATAGCCTCTTTGGGCTTTGGGATTACTGCCACTGCGGAGCTGTGACCCCAGGAGCTACAGGGCTGCAAGGGTGAAAATCCTAGCAGCGCAACGCTGCCACATGACCACATCATGCCACATCCAGGGGTCCCGTGTTCTGATTTCGATCACGGATTCAAAGATGAGTTTCCACAACAAATGGAAAAAATCAGAATTTCAGGGTCTCTGTTTGTTTTTCCAAATCGATCTATATCTTCATCTATGATAAGGTGATATTTTCAATGGATGACCATATCATATCTCTGGATCAATTTGGAGTCATGTTTAATTGGTTGGTGGTGTACCTACCCCTCTGAAAAATGATGGGCTTCGTCAGTTGGGATGATGATTATTCCATTCCCAACTGAATGGAAAGTCAAAATCCAGCCATGTTCCAGTCACCACCAACCAGTGTATAGATCTATTAAGTCCATATTAAGATATATTAAGTGCCAATAACCCAAGTATTAAGTCCCATATTAAGTCCTGTTCCAGTCACCACCAACCAGATATTATATCATATTCCCATCAAGTTGTTGGTTTATAGCCTATGAAAACCACTATTAACCACTATTAACTATCACTGTTTGGTTGGTTTTTTTAATGAGTCATCTAGTCATCTATGATCAGGTCATCCATATCTCCACATCTCGGTTGCTCTTCACCCAGGTCACCCAGGTCACCCCTGCCCTGCTGTGGCGTCCGCCAGCGCAGCTTGGGGCGCCTCAACCTGAGACAATGCTGGCGAAAAAAACAACGATTTGCAATGGATACTTCAAATGGATTAAACATGATTAAACCCATTGGTCAATTGGTCAATCATGAATATATATATATATATGTAATGTTTCTGTTGTTTATAAAGGCTTGTGGTCAATACCTTAGTGGTTATGTGTTTCTGCTGTACAGTATCATAAGGGTTGCTAAACAATGGCTAATGGTGGTTTCTCACGTCGTGAGGCCCCACGAATTCATCCCCGCAATTGGTCGTAGGCCCGTAGGGGAAACCACTGGTCAGTGGTTGGTACCCCATCTTAAGACACGTCAAAATATACCAACAAACACCCCAAATGGCGCTTAAACCCTAAAGTGAAGAGAACAATAAGTCGGACCTAAGTGGGATTGGTTTACAAAAAGACCAACCATACCAGAGACTTCATCATTGGAATCAATTTAGATATTGTTTAGCGTTTGCCATGCAGATTTTGCAGATTTTCGGAGTATAGCAACCACCCAAAAAGATGAAACACACCTAAGATGCCACTCAAAAGAACTGGGGTAATACACATATATATATACACATACATACATACATATAGATATATACACATAGACATACGTATGTAATATTTCTATATATATATATATATATAAGTAATATGTCTATTAATATGACCATGTCTGAATCGATTCTCCTGGGGGTGAAAGACCCCCCAGTGACTCCTCCAGGTGATGGTCAAGCATCCCACTACATCCCACATCCCCATTGTTCCTGATTTCATACCAAAATCATATATACCAACAATTTTGTTGCTTTATAAATCACAAGGAGTATCCCGTTGTCCCCATGATATTCCGAAAAAAAAACGCAGGATTTCTTCTTGATGAAATCCCATGGTGAAATCACCATTTTTGTCGCCCTTATAATATATATATATATACATATCAATATTCATATTTACATACATATATATATATATATGTAAATATATACATATATCTACATATATACATATATATATGTATGTATACATATATATATATATACATACATATATAAATATATATATATATATGTATATGTATATGTATATATATATACATATATATAAATATATACATATATATAAATATATACATATATATATATATACATATGTATATATATATATATACATATATGGAGATGTCCTAAAATGGGGGTAACCCAATCATTCATCCATTTTTCATAGGATTGTCCACTATAAACCAACCAGCTCTTGGGGCACCCATGGGTACCAGGAAAACCCGCTCCAAAGGCTCACCTGCCCTGCCAGCTCTTTATGCAGCACCAGCAAACGCAGCACCGCCTCCTGGTGCAAAGCGAAAGTACGGACGTGCGAAAAATGGGACATTCATGGGATGAATATGGACAAGTAGCTGGTTGATCTGGTTGGTGGTTGAGCCAGCCCTGTGAAAAAATATTATATATATAGTCAGTTGGGACTATTATTCCCAATATATGGAAAAATAATCCAAATGTTCCAAACCACCAACCAGGTAGTATCAATGTTCATGGAGATATTCATGGAACTGATTTCTCAGAATTTCATGAGAATAATGTAAAATAATGATATTCGATATTATGCGGAGGAGTACAGTCAGGGGTTCTAGCTACCAGGATTGAATCATGGACATCAATAATGATGGTTGATGTAGTAAGCCCAACACAATGAACCTACAGCTTTACAGTTTGGGGATGGTTTTGATCCCTCGGGTGAAATTGGGGTGCATTGGTTTTACCATTTGTACTTTTCTTTCATGTCAAATATAGTTATATGTGTATATATATATAGAGAGAGAGAGACCGGTGAAACTGAACCAACTAAAATAACTGTGTGGCCTACATTGCCATAGATCTTAGTTGTTCCTCTAATTTACCCTTTAGAAACTAATACCCTTTAGAAACCAAGGAAGCTATGGAGAAAACATTATGGAGGAAACACTCTTTCACCAAGGTTTACCCCATGGATGTGTCATCAAGAACTGTGGATCAAGAGCTTGGGAAGCTTTACGAGAACATGGAAACCCTGTCTTATACATTGACTGTGTATTTTTCCCGAATGCGTAGCAAGGGTTCCCGTTTCACTGGGGTCTGGGGGCTGAGGGTGTGTTCGCTCGACGTCGCGTTTACGTTCGCAACCGTTCGCAACCGTTCGCAACCGTCCGCGCGATTGCTATATGGCCGTGCCTATGTTAAGCTTTACAGCGGGGGGTCCTTTTTGGAGGTTTCAAACGTCTCGTTGCTTCGTTTCGCATGGCAGGCGTGGCAGTTCGTGACATTCAGACGTGTTTTGTAACGTGTTGAAAGTCGTTTTGTGTCGCAGGCGCAATACTCTAGCGACGTTTTCAGAAGATGCGTTGCAGTTTTCGTGGCAGGCGCAGCACTTTGGACGTGTCCATCGTCATTTTTCGTGGCAGGCGCAGCACTTTAGACGTGTCGTGTTGCGTTCTTTTGCGAATCGCGTTGGCAGGGCCGCGTCAAGTGGCGACAAGGTGCAGGTTCCGTGGTAAGCGTAGCGTGGCATTTTGTGAGATGTGCTGAAAATTGACGGAAGCCTCGCACGAAACGTCGATTTTGAAATAGCAAATTTTCAGGTTCCT
>CAMXCT020004515.1:15000-35906 GCA_947184155.2 Cladocopium goreaui | reverse complement strand
GCAGGGTGCTGTCCAGACTGCGGTGGCGAAGTCTGGCAAAGGTGCGCTATCCAGACTGCGGTGGCGAAGTCTCGCAAAGGTGCTGTGCAGGGTGCTGTGAAGGGTGCTGTGAAAGGTGCTGTGCAGGGTGCTGTGCAGGGTGCTGTAGCGTGCTGTGCTTTGGTTCCCACGTTGGGAACTATCAGTGCCAACCTTTAGGAACTGGAAGTTCTTTGCAATGGTAACCTATGGTTCCCAGGTTGGGAAGCATGAGTTCCAACCTCTGGGAACCGGCAGTTGCTTGCAATGGTAACCCATGGTTCCCAGGTTCGGAACCAGGAGTTCCAACCTCTGGGAACCGGCAGTTCCTTGCAATGGTAACCTGTGGTTTCCACGTTGGCAACCGTGAGTTCCAACCTTTGGAAACCGGCAGTTCCTTGCCATGAACCAAACGCAAACATTCCGGTACCGGTCCATTAAGCAAAACAAAGCGTTCTTTACCGGTCCATTAAGCAAAACCAAAAAGTTGTAAAGAAACTGTTTTCATATCTTTTTAGCATGCACCTTTTTCGTGCAAAAACATTTTTAAGCCGGCCCAACAGCCAAACGCAAACATTCCGCTACCGGTCCATTAAGCAAAACAAAAGGTTCTGTTACCGGCTCAGCAAACAAAACAAAACAACATTAAGAACCATGAGTTCTAACTGTTTGCAATCAACAGGTCCTTCCACTGGTAACGTTACTTTTTCAGGCTCGGAACCATGAGTTTCAAGCTTTGGATACCCGCAGTTCCTTACAATGAAAGCCGCTTAGCTTCGAAAACATACATTCTAATTTCTGGGAACCGGCAATTCCTTGCAATGGTAACCTCTGGTTCCCAGGTTGGGAACCGTAAGATTCAAGGTCTGGGAACCGGCAGTTCCTTGCCATGGTAACCTTTGGTTCCCACGTTGGGAACCATCAGTTCCAACCTTTAGGAACTGGAAGTTCTTTGCAATGGTAACCTATGGTTCCCAGGTTGGGAACCATGACTTCTAACCTGTGGGAACCGGCAGTTCCTTGCAATGGTAACCTGTGGTTCCCACGTTGGCAAGCGTGAGTTCCAACCTTTGGGACCCGGCAGTTCCTTGCCATGAACCAAACGCAAACATTCCGGTACCGGTCCATTAAGCAAAACAAAGCGTTCTGTACCGGTCCATTAAGCAAAACCATAAAATTGTAAAGAAACTGTTTTCATATCATTTTGACATGCACCTTTTTCGTGCAAAAACATTTTTAAGCCGGCCCAACAGCCAAACGCAAACATTCCGCTACCGGTCCATTAAGCAAAACAAAAGGTTCTGTTGCCGGCTCAGTAAACAAAACAAAACAACATTAAGAACCATGAGGTCTAACTTTTTGCAATCAACAGATTCTTCCACTGGTAACGTATGCTTTTTCAGGTTTGGAACCATGAGTTTCAAACTTACGCAACCGGCAATTCCTTACAATGATAGTTGCTTAGTTTCGAAAACATAAGTTCTAATTTCTGGGAACCGGCAATTCCTTGCAATAGTAACCTCTGGTTCCCAGGTTGGGAACCGTAAGTTTCAAGGTCTGGGAACTGGCAGTTCCTTGCCATGGTAACCTTTGGTTCCCACGTTGGGAACCATCATTTCCAACCTTTAGGAAACGGCAGTTCTTTGCAATGGTAACCTATGGTTCCCAGGTTGGGAAGCATGAGTTCCAACCTCTGGGAACCGGCAGTTCCTTGCCATGGTAACCTGTGGTTCCCACGTTGGCAACCGTGAGTTCCAACCTTTGGAAACCGACAGCTCCTTGCCATGAACCAAACGCAAACATTCCGGTACCGGTTCATTAAGCAAAACAAAGCGTTCTGTACCGGTCCATTAAGCAAAACCATAAAATTGTAAAGAAACTGTTTTCATATCATTTTGACATGCACCTTTTTCGTGCAAAAACAGTTTTATGCCGGCCCAACAGCCAAACGCAAACATTCCGCTACCGGTCCATTGAGCAAAACAAAAGGTTCTGTTACCGGCTCAGTGAACAAAACAAAACAACATTAAGAACCATGATCTTTATCTTTTTGGAATCAACAGATCCTTCCACTGGTAACGTATGCTTTTTCAGGTTTGGAACCATGAGTTTCAAGCTTTCGCAACCGGCAATTCCTTACAATGATAGTTGCTTAGCTTCGAAAACATAAATTCTAACTTCTGGGAACCGGCAA
Source organism: Cladocopium goreaui (assembly GCA_947184155.2). Taxonomy (NCBI): domain Eukaryota; class Dinophyceae; order Suessiales; family Symbiodiniaceae; genus Cladocopium; species Cladocopium goreaui. Next base: position 33,694 of record CAMXCT020004515.1, on the reverse strand, counting down.
TTCCTTGCAATGGTAACCTCTGGTTCCCAGGTTGGGAACCGTAAGTTTCAAGGTCTGGGAACCGGCAGTTCCTTGCCATGGTAACCTTTGGTTCCCACGTTGGGAACCATCAGTTCCAACCTTTAGGAATTGGAAGTTCTTTGCAATGGTAACCTATGGTTCCCAGGTTGGGAAGCATGAGTTCCAACCTCTGGTAACCGGCAGTTCTTGCAATGGTAACCCATGGTTCCCAGGTTGGGAACCAGGAGTTCCAACCTCTGGGAACCGGCAGTTCCTTGCAATGGTAACCTGTGGTTCCCACGTTGGAACAGTGAGTTCCAACCTTTGGGAACGGCAGTTCCTTGCCATGAACCAAACGCAAACATTCCGGTACCGGTCCATTAAGCAAAACAAAGCGTTCTGTACCGGTCCATTAAGCAAAACCATAAAATTGTAAAGAAACTGTTTTCATATCATTTTGACATGCACCTTTTTCGTGCAAAAACATTTTTATGCCGGCCCAACAGCCAAACGCAAACATTCCGCTACCGGTCCATTAAGCAAAACAAAAGGTTCTGTTACCGGCTCAGTAAACAAAACAAAACAACATTAAGAACCATGAGGTCTAACTTTTTGCAATCAACAGATCCTTCCACTGGTAACGTTACTTTTTCAGGCTTGGAACCATGAGTTTCAAGCTTTGGGAACCCGCAGTTCCTTACAATGATAGCCGCTTAGCTTCGAAAACATAAATTGCAACTTCTGGGAACCGGCAATTCCTTGCAATAGTAACCTCTGGTTCCCAGGTTGGGAACCGTAAGTTTCAAGGTCTGGGAACTGGCAGTTCCTTGCCATGGTAACCTTTGGTTCCCACGTTGGGAACCATCAGTTCCAACCTTTAGGAATTGGAAGTTCTTTGCCATGGTAACCTATGGTTCCCAGGTTGGGAAGCATGAGTTCCAACCGCTGGAAACCGGCAGTTGCTTGCAATGGTAACCTATGGTTCCCAGGTTGGGAAGCATGAGTTCCAACCTCTGGTAGCCGGCAGTTTCTTGCAATGGTAACCCATGGTTCCCAGGTTGGGAACCAGGAGTTCCAACCTCTGGGAACCGGCAGTTCCTTGCAATGGTAACCTGTGGTTCCCACGTTGGCAACAGTGAGTTCCAACCTTTGGGAACCGGCAGTTCCTTGCCATGAACCAAGCGCAAACATTCCGGTACCGGTCCATTAAGCAAAACAAAGCGTTCTTTACCGGTCCATTACGCAAAACCATAAAGTTGCAAAGAGATTGTTTTCATATCATTTTAACATGCACCTTTTTCGTGCAAACACATTTTTAAGCCGGCCCAGCAGCCGAACGCAAACATTCCGCTACCGGTCCATTAAGCAAAACAAATCGTTCTGTTACCGGCTCAGTAAACAAAACAAAACAACCTTAAGAACCATGATTTCTATTTTTTGAAATCAACAGATCCTTCCACTGGTAACGTATGCTTTTTCAGCTTTGGAACCATGAGTTTCAAAATTTGGGAATCTGCAGTTCCTTACAATGATAGTTGCTTAGCTTCGAAAACATAAATTCTAACTTCTGGGAACCGGCAATTCCTTGCAATGGTAACCTCTGGTTCCCAGGTTGGGAACCGTAAGTTTCAAGGTCTGGGAACTGGCAGTTCCTTGCCATGGTAACCTTTGGTTCCCACGTTGGGAACCATCAGTTCCAACCTTTTCTATCTGGGGTCTATGCCGGTGTAATTTTTTTTCCCCTGACAACAGTAATTGTTGTCACTGTTGTTGTTATTGGACAATACCATCCCCTAAATTATAGAATTATATAATGCTGATGTGTCAAAACCTCTTACACCATATTTTGGGGACATGAACATACATAAATCCATCCAGTTTTGATGTGAAAACCCAGGTTACTAGGGTTTTGACCAATGCCCAAAATACCAAACACCACCTTATCCCATCGAAGCTTATCATAACCCAGTTGTCATGCCATGGTCAAGAGATTGCGACACTACAATTATGTGCATGATGCATGTTCTTATCGTATACCAACTCTTGGGGCGCTCCGATTGTTGGCCCTGGTCTTCTCTTGACCTTCATGATATTCAGTCACCATAGTCTCAAATGCACTGACCCCACCACCAGAGTCCGGGGCTGTGTCATTGTGGAGCTCTGAGTTCATGCGAGAGTCGAGTCAAGAGATGGATTATATACCAATATTGGGGCAGGGTCATCAATCCTTTTTCATAGGGTTGTATATACCCATTATAAGGAGTCCGATGGCGTGGGATGACTATGAATCATACCTCTTGACCATGACTGCCTTAGTTGTACATTCCATTCTATCCTGATTAGATCCTCATTCAATGATCATCAACATCACCATTTTCGCGGCTTATTACTGGGTAAAGTCAACCTTCGATGCATCCTGAGGTGCTTGGCCTTCGCTATCGTGATCAGCGAGTCCTTTGCGCGCATCCTGTGCCCTAACCGTTGAACGTTCAGCCGGGTATCAGCAGGGACTTGGGATGGGGGTTGATAGGAATAGCATCTGGTTATTTCTTGCATAGCCATGGAAGCCATGGCCCATAGAAATAGATGGTTTACCTGGGTTTACCTATTAAAAATGGTGATTTTCCATGGCAAACTGTTAAATAACCAGATGGTAAGACTGATGAAGTTGGGGGAGATAGCATCATGTATAAATTAGGCGAGATAACATGATATCTAAGCACTGCAACCAATAATGGGATACAATTTGGTAAAATGCAATATACCCTCTGGTGAACTAACATAGCAATGGAAAATCACCATTCTTAATGGGAAAATCCACTATAAATGGCCATTTTCAATAACTATGTTAAATTACCAGAGGGTAGGTTAGTCTTATGCTTCATTTTCTTGCGCTTTTGATACTTTTGATGGGGAGATATTGACCGACTGAGCTAAAAATCACCTGAAAATCTTGCAGGGTATCTCCCCAATTTTCGCTTTGATCTAGGGATGGTTGGAGATACTTCCCTCGAAGAACTGTAAGATGATGGGATATACCCTACTTCCAACATTATACAATGGGTTACTATTATGTTTACCCTCTGGTTATTTAACATAGCCATGGGAAATGGCCCATTTATAGATGGTTTACCTATTAAACATGGTGATTTCCATGGCTATGTTAAATAACCAGATAGTATCTTATTTTCATTGGGTACCAGGGGCAAAGTAACACTAAGACCTGGCGAATCACCACGTTTGCTGCAACTTTGGCTGGGGTAATTCATCCATAAAGGGGTCATGGCTTCCACATGTTAGTTTACCCTAGGGTAAGGGATGTTACCCTCTGGCGAACTCACCCAAAAAACGATGGAAAACCCAGCATTTTTTTGGGAGTAAATCGACTATATATAAATTGCAATTTTCAATAGCTTTTTGTATGTTTACCAGAGGGTAAGTTCCATCAATCCCTATTGATCACCATAAAATCTCATTAAAATCCCATTAAAATTCCATTAAGTTCCATTAGAATCCCATTAAAATCCCATTAAAATCCCATATTTCGACTGGTTCCAGTTGAGACTGCTGCCAGTCCTTCCAGTTGTTCAACGCCCTTAGGCGTTTCTGCGGCGTGCAGGGGATTATGGCAACATCGCAGGCGTGCGGATTTTTGGGTGGAGTCCATACAAAAACCAATGGATTCGATCTGAAACCGGAGGTGTGAATATGTTGAATACTGGGGGATTTAACCAACCATCATGGGATATACTTAACCAACAATCATGGATATAGAAATTACTGTATATATATATAATATACATGGATAATTGAGGAATGACTAATGAATAATTATTGGTGTTCCCCTCGGTGTCATCAAACGTGGCGGGCCGCTGGAAACTCCACTATAAATGGAGGCTTCTAGCTGGAAAATCATCGAACTAAATTTGGTGGATTTTCCAGCAAGCTGAACATGGAGGTTTAACCAACAAAATAAGTGATGGTTTTCCTGAATTAGATACCTTGAAACCACTTGGAATAGGGGACATAAGCAAGAAATTTTGGGGGTCAGCAACCAACATGGGGATATAACCAAGATCTATGGGTATACTATGGTTATATATGATTATATACCCCATTCATCAACTATGGTCCTATGGTTTTATATCTATGGTTATACTATGGTTATATCAAAAAGATCTGGTCAACTTGGATCAATTAGCTGGGAGATCCCTAAAGAACCCATGGAGGGTTCTTTTTGGCTGGGAAAATCATCGACAAATAACGACCGAAGCCTGTTCTCCCGAACCTGGAAATCCATGGGTTTTTATAGGGGAATCATCCTCAAATCAAAACATTGAATGCGAATCACCATACTGCCTGGTATGTTGAATCGAAGAACACAAGCGAGGCTATGGTTTCCATGGCTGGGACGGCAGTCAAGATGGCCTTTGTTGATGCCTCGATGACTTCGGCACATCTTGAAAGAGAAGTTGCTTCGAAGGCCAAGGTCTGGGATCCGACGGTGAAGGTGAAGTTCTACCTGATCAGAGCCTACATTCTCTGTTTGAATCTTTTTCAGACGGGCACCAACAAGGATGTGAAGTGGCTCACTGATGCAGATCAAGAAATCACCGGGGATTTTCAAACCTTCTCAAAGGTTGCAAAGACTTGTTTGACGACCGCATTCATCAAGGGTGTGCAGTTTCTCTTCTTCAGGTTTTTTCCCTTTATGGCATACCACAAAATCACCCAAATGCTAAAGAATTCCTCAACTCCTTGCTTACCATGACCCTTCGACAGGCCATGAGGGTTCCATTGCCATTTGTAATTTGCGGGGATTTTAACATGGAGTTGTATAATTTGCCAATTTGGTCAGTTTTTTGCCAAAAGGGATGTGCGGATCTTATCGACCTACATAGCCGCAAATATGCACAAGCCATGCCACCAACATGTCAAGGTACCACAAGACCGGACAATGCCATAATCTCAAGCCACCTTATCCCTTTTATTGGCCATATCAAAGTTTTGTCACCCGAATGGTTTGCCACACATCAGCCTGTTTTGTTTTCCCTCCAATTACCCACACCAGACCTATATCGCTGCAAACTAAAAATGCCTCAAAGTTGGACTGCCTTAGGAATTGAGAAGAAAGATTTGCAAGCAGCTCTCCTGAAAATTCCTACCACCGCCGTTCCAACCACACTTGAACAGTGGGGGGAAAAACTGGAAGCAGTCGTAGACAAAGCTGTCATTGCCGCACACCAAGCAACGGGCGGGGGTGCTACTCACCTCACCAGGGCCTATCGCGGCCGGTGTCAACCCAGGGAACCAGTTAAGACACCAGTTTTTGCAGCAGTGAAAAAGGCTCGCTCAGGTGATTATGACCCCATGTTCGAAGTCAACACCATGCCAACAAAACGAAAAATAAAGCAGTTGCGACGTCTAGAATGCCTCTTCCGTAGGATCCAAAACCATGAAAAACAAAACTGTGCCAACCCCGAGCGTGTCAAAGAAATGAAGCAGGAGTGGAGCACTATCCTGAAGTCTTGTTGTTTCGGCATGCCTTTTTACAGTTGGATGACAACAATGCCAGAGCTAGGCCACCCACAGTGGCCTCTGCCTTCAGCTGCAACCCTCCAAGATGTCAAACAAATTGTAAAACATGAAGTGACAATGGCGGTGGCCAACGACTATAAGACTTTTGCCAAAAAGGCACAGTTCACCAGGTTCTGCGATCGTAAATTCCATGGCTCTACAAGTGCTTTTTCAAGGGTCAAACAAGCCCCTCCCCTGCCCATCAGGGAGGTGTACTTGCCTGCGAAACAAAGATGTCAGTTAACCTGGGTGCCAGAGGTGAAGCAGGTTTCTTGCGTTTGTGAATCCCCAGAAGCATTCAACACGATGTCCCCTGTTTTGGTTGCTGATTCCCATGGATGGATAATAGCCAAAGATGATAGCTCATTCACACTGCAGTTCCATGACCTCCCGTCGACCATGGATGTGGAAGCTGACCTCACACAAAAGCACTTTGTGGTCGATCCACACCAAGTCGCAGACCAGCTCACAAACTACTGGCAGCCCTTGTGGCAAAACACACATGATTTGTCACCTGATGAACCATGGCCAGAATTTGAAGCATTGGTGAATCTTTTGCCAACACCACCAGAGGCTTTCGTTTTTGACAACTCGCTTCCAGCGTGGAAGCATGCCATAAGAAACATCAAAGCGTCTTCTGGCAGAGGTTTCGATGCAGTGTCAGCACAGGAGCTCAAGGACATACCGGATGAGCTGGTGCAGGATCTGATAGTTGTCTGCAAAAGCTACAAGCAAGGCTTTCCTTCCTGGTTCATGCGTGCACGGGTTTGCGCCCTAAGTAAAACGGAAGATACACCTATGCCTTCGCAGAGCAGACCCATTTGTGTTCTAAGCCAACTCTATAGGGTTTTTGCTTCAGTTTTTTGCCGGCAAGTTTTAAGTTTCTGGGGGAGGTGGTTCCCCAAAGAAATCTGTGGCATGTTGCCATCCAGAGGTTCCCATGATGCCGCATATGCCATGCAGATCGAACTCGAAATTGCCCATGTTTTCTCCGAGCACCTGGCGGGAGTGACATTGGACATTAAAAAGTGTTTTAACTGCATTCGGCACGAGTGCGGCCGCCGTTTGCTGCTTGCACTAGGTTTGCCAAGTGACCACATCAACCAGTTCTATCAAAGCATCTTGAAAATGGGTCGATTCTGGGAGGTTGACGGCCAATGCTTTGGCCCAATCTTTGCCTCATGTGGATTTGCTGAAGGGGATTCTCATTCGGTACTAATCATGTTGGCAATTGCACTCCTTTGGTGGATGACTATCAAAGCCAATACCAGTAGCAGTATCAGAGCCTCTGCATACGCAGACAACTGGACATGGATGTCGGCCCAGATCAACGACCATGGTCCGGCCGCTCTTGCAACTAGTAGAGTTACCCAACTTTGTGGTTTGTCCATAGGCTGGCTCAAAACATGGTTTTGGGCAACTTCCAGCTCTACAGCAAAAAAGACTTTGGAGTCACTGAAGGATGCGCCGCCAGGAGAACAAATCCAGCGCATGCACAATGCTAAAGACTTGGGTTTCCAGCTGCACTATTCCGGATGCAGAGAACTTGGTCACAGGAAACAGCGTTTTGAGTCAGGCCTTGTGCGGTTGTCCAAGCTTGCAGGATTGCCGCATGAACTTTCCACCAGAGAGCATGTCTTGCAAACCAGTATCTACCCTGCCGCTTTTTACGGCACTGAAATTTTTCCCGTGTCCATTGATATGTTGGCCAAGGTGCGTTCAGTTGCGGCAGACGCGTTGTTGGGGCACTCACCAAGCATGTCACCGGCGATCCCACTTTTTCTGACAAACGGCGCCATTTTGGACCCAGAATACTATGTAATCCTGCAGGCAATGCGAGCTGCTGTCCATTGGCTTTCCATCCAGGCCGAACCTGCCCGTGCCAGTTCTTTGAGATTGCCGCACAGTTCACCGGAGGCAGCAAGCAAACAAAAGGACCTGCCTCCACTTTGAAACACTACTTCTCAAAATTTGCATGGCACATTGACAGGAGTGGCTTTGTCCATGTTCAGGGCACAGTCAAGGTTCACCTTGTCACTGATGGTTTCAGGCGTCTCAGGCACTTTTTGGATTTGGCATGGCAAAACCAGCTCATCATGATGCAGACGGCCAGGTACAGCCAGTACTCTTTGCCGGATATTTCTAGAGCAGACACTATTGCCATTTTAAAAAAAATCCATGACCATGAGCGCAGGCAGCTTTTGCGCGAGCTAGCTGGCGCTTTCCAGCTGGAGGGCCAAAAGCAGCATTGGGCTGCTGATGCTGATGGCAAGTGCATGTTCTGTGGCGACAGTGATAGCAAAGAGCATAGACTTTATCACTGTCCTGCGTTCCAGGAGACCAGGGAACCTTTTACAGAAGTGTTAAAGCGTGTGGAGGAAGAAGGTCTGTGTTTCAGCGATATGGCAGTCATACACATGTCTCCAGATAACGAGATGCACCATCTGTTACATTTCCAACAGCCACTACCCATAATACCTCCTGAAATTCTGACGTTTGCCAATAAAAGAGCCAAAACAGGACAAAAATATCACATCTACACAGACGGTAGTTGCCGTCACCCATCTCACCCCACCACAAGATACGCGGCATACGCGGGCGTCATTGATACCGCTGAGTGCGATCAGCAGAGGCGAATTTTTGCAGACCAGTTTTTGTGCACTGGCCAATGGCCACCATCACTTGTCCCTTGCTTTGCGGCTAGAGTAAAGGGAGAACAAAATGTGAACAGGGCGGAACTAGCTGCAATTGCAACAGCAGCACAACTACCAGCGGGTATCATACACAGTGATAGCCAGTATGCCTTGACCCAGGCGGCTAAAGTTGTCAGAGAAGCCAGCACTTTTCATAACATGTCCAATGCTGATCTCCTGTGGGATCTGAAACGTTTGGACTTTGACGTTGCCAGGCTTTGCAAAATTAAGGCCCATCAGCAGTTTGACCATATCACCGATTTGCTTGAATTATACCATGTCTTGGGAAATGCAATGGCAGATCAGACAGCAGGTGAAACTTGTGAGAACCTTCTCAAGCCATGGCAGCAGGAACTTCAGAAGCAACACGAATCAGTCCAAACAGCACGGGATTTGCTTTTCCATGTGTACCAATTGCAACTTGCCCTGTGCAAGGCACGTAGCCAGGCGGCAGACCTTTTGCATAGACAGGAACAGGCATCCGTCCCGCAGAATGCCAAGTTGGATCGTGCACCCGCCGTTAGAGCTGTCCAACAGTGGATGCCATATGAAACACAGAGTTTGGTTTTCCCTGATGACTTTGAAGAGTGGCAGGATAGTTTTTCTTGGGGACGGGATTTAGCTTTGCAACTTGTAACATGGATGAAACTCCTTTCCTGGCCATCGCATCCTCAAGGACCTTTTGAGAAAGAGGGGGGAATTACATGGTTGGAATTGTCAGTTTCTTTCAGCATGTTTATTCAAAAAGCTCTGCCTATTCTAAGGACTAACAGCTCCAAGCAAGTTAGACTGTTGATGGTTGAGGACTCACGGGATGTCGCAGCACACACAGTTACAATGTCTGACATGGCGGCCACTTTTCAGAAGATGTGGTCGCAACTTCAGATATTTTTGCCCAAAAGTGCGTTCCCGCAGTGTGGAAGAGGACTGCAAACCAGTTTGTATATCCAAGGTTTTCAACAGAACTCCAGTGGCTTGTCTTTGAGACCCGCGTATCCTTTTCAAGCAGAAGTTGCAACTTTTTTGGCCCCTAGGTTGGAAGGTCGATCCAACTATGACATACAATTTGACGCACATTGGTTGAAACAGCGTGAAGGTGAGTTGCAGGACCATGACTGGACCGCCTTGAAAGATCGTCTGAAATACAGAAAACGTGTGAAACAGCGAGGCAGGGGATGAGCTGCAAAGCAGCTATGAAACTCAGATGTTAGTTCTCCCGCTTGAATCTAAGCGGAGTGCGTTCTTTGACAAAGGGTCTGTGTTCCGCAGCTGCTGGACACAGGCCCCTATGGGAAGGAAACGGGCCTTAAGATTCAGGTTGGTGAATTATGATCATTTACCCAGATGTTTGATTACCGGAAGGTAAGCCTGGATTTTTAACCGTTGATTGACTAGCAGTCCATTCCAGAAGACCTTTAGATTGGAACACCTGGAATGCCGTACCTCGTACGCTAATCGAACGAACCTGGCTTGCTGGAAAATCCACCAAAATTTGTAGATGACCCTCTGGTTATGTCAAAATAGCTATTGAAAATGACAATTTATAGTGAGTTTTCCCATTGAAAATGGTGATTTTCCCATCAGTTATGTAAACGTTTACCACAGGGTAATTTTATCATTGACAGGTACACATCACTTGAATGGGACATCTCCAAGACTCTGTGGCTTTCGGTCAGGCTTTAAAGACATTTCTACATTTGTTTTGCTCATTTTAAGTGGCAGATCATCTACTATTTTGGGGTGCCCAAGTTTGAAAAAAATGAAGGGTGCCATATTTACCCCCAAATACTAGAACATTTCATTTTATCCAAAATATGGGTGATATTCTACCTCATCATTACCCCAAGGTGCCCAGTTTAAGTCAAAACTTGGGCAAATTTCCCATATGAGCAGTGTTCAAAACCCTTGTTGGTTGATGATGAGTTCGGGGATCATACTACCCAAATCTACCCTTTATCTATTGGGGATTCTAGTAATCCAAGAACGGGGAATCCCGTTCTAAACCAACCAGTATTTCATGGAATTATAGAGGGATTTTGAACCTATGTAAGGGGATATACACCCAACATATGGCAATTTCAGGAACCGATTGATTGGAGGTACCTACCATATATAAGGCCTATTTTTTAGGCCTAAATTTCAGGGAATATCATCAGAAAATATGGCCAAAAATACGAGTCTTATATGGTACTAACGTACCTACCATATATATATATATACACATACATATATATATATATATTATATTATATACACACATATATATATACATATATATATAGGATCCTGGCATTCCCATTGATGGAGACGATCTCAATCCCTCTGATTTACTGATTTCCTGTGTGGGTTTCCGCGGGATGAGCATGCCACATAGCATGTATTAAGCCATCCCCCTAATATTAAACACCCCATAAATGGTTCCAATTATGTGGAATTTCCCTACTAAACCATGGTTTCGTTTAGGGGGTGTTTAATATTAGGGGATGGGATTGTCAAGCCATACTCGAATCGGAAGACTTTGGAGTTGCATTGTCCAACGTCATTTTGTCATTTTACATCCGTGGAGAGCAGGGAGTTTGTGACATGTTCCGCCCAAATCAACTGAAGCAGCGAAGCAGAATGGGTCAGTTCAGAAAACCATACCCAAATGACTTCTGATGTTACACTCTGGTTATGTAACATAGCCATGGAAAATGATGATAATCATAAACATGATGATTTACCTATTAAAAATGATGATTTTCCAGTTCGCTACGTTAAATAACCAACGGGTATATCTCCACATTTCAATGGGAATTTCAGGATCCTAAAATGGAGGCACTGTACCATATAAGACCATAGTTTCTGGGGATATTCCCTTACATATGCCTTATATAGGCCTTAAATATGGTAGGTACCTCCAATTTAGGTTCCTGAAATGGCCATTGAATATTTGTTGATTGTGGACTATCGCCATTGCCAAAAATAGAATCTCCATGTTTGTTGGATGAAATGCTGTTTTTTTTTGTCGATCACATCCACATTTCTTGTTGGCATTTTTTTTGTTTGCTGGCCAACTAAACATATGTGTCAAAATTTTGGGCCAAGTAGGTAACTCCTTATATATATTGTTTGCTGGCCAACATAGGAGTTACATACTAAACTAATCTTATATTTTGCGGTTGGTTAATTTCTAGTATGTAACTCCTAGTTCTTCTTGGTTCAGATTATATAATGTTTTGGTAAAATCAGCTCAGTTTGTTGCTCAAATCCACTATTCCTGTTGGTGAACCTTACCATTTTTGGTCGAAACAAAAGATTAGTAAAAAACAGGGGTTGCCTGAAAATGTTGGGAACATCCCCTAAACCCAATGGCCCAATGGTTTACCACCATTTTCCCTGTGAAATTCGCCATAAATTGCTGGTTTTTTCATACGCAAGACGAAGGCTGCTTTGCTGCTGATGACGTTCTTTGTGCTGATCCCACTGTGTATGCAGAAGCAACTTCGCGTCGGGAGCCAAGTGGGAGCCAAGTCGGAGGGCAGCCGGGGATGAGCAAAGAAAAGGATTCAACAAAATAAAAGATCAGATGATAAAAGAACTGATTGGTATATTAACTAACTATTGGGAATTTATAAGATACAACAATATATAACAGTTACTATTGGGGATGATATAACTAGGTAAGTGATAAAAGAGGTTCGTTGATCGCTTCTGTACGAGAAATGAAGAAATTCTCTTCTAGCTGTTCGACCGAACAGCAGACGGACTCGGACTGCGCTACGGAAACATGGCATGTGGACACCCAGCAAGCTGAGCTATACTGGTACCCTCTGGTAATTTGTAACATAGCTATTGAAAATGGCCATAGAAATCGTTGATTTACCCATTAAAAATGGTGATTTTCCATAGTTGTTGGTATGTTTACCAGAGGGTACTTGGTGGTTCACACCGAACAAACCAACCTGCATGGAATTTGTAGGGACCCCCTGGCTGATGGGACCTTCATTCCTGATCTTCCCATACTGGGCGTTATGGGAGTAGTACAGGAGTACCCTTTGGTAAACACACAAAAAACCGATGGGAAAATCACCATGCTATTTTCATGGGTAAATCACCGATTTCGTTCGACTGGGCCATGGCTTCAAGTTCGCAAAGTGTAACTTAAATTACCAGAGGGTATATCAATGTTATATCCATATCATGTTATATTCCCAATGTTAAATACCATTTTATATACCATTTAATATAACCATACTTAACTGGTAGGTGGTTTTAACCATCTTGAAAAATGATTGGGGGTCCCTTTCTGAATTTCAGAATCCACTGATCCAAGGGTTCGAATCGCCCAGATTCTCTCCTACACCTCCATGATTGGATGTTTGGGGCAGGTGCTTGGGCTGGGAAGGGCAGCGTTCTGAGGGAAATCTCTTGAGGTCATCGTCCTGATTGTGAATTCTATAAATATGTGAATTTATATATCTGGGGAAATTTATAACTGATTAAGTGAAAAGATACCCTCTGGTAATTTAACATAGCTATTGAAAATCACCATTTTTAATGGGAAAATCCACTATAAATGGCCATTTTCAATAGCTATGTTAAATTACCAGAGGGTATGTGAATTTTCTGAGGGAAAACTCTTGAGTTTCTGAGTGTTTTTCCTGGTAATTGGAGATGAACATCCACCAGATTGATGTGGAAACCAGGCTGAAGGAGCAGAAGTTACTCCATGGCCATATTTGAAACGTACTCAAAGATGATTGAAGACAGGCAAGCTTCTGGTTCACAGCAAAAACCCACGGATTCTTCACCTGCGAAATCAGATTTCTGCATCAGATTGCACAAATGCCGATGCTTCTGATGGCAAAGTCCCACCATCAAAAGGTCAACTTGGGCAGGTGAACGGCCTATCTTTTTACCACGAAGATTTTGTGTTCGAACATGACCCCTTTGGCCAAAGTTTTGCTGCTAACTCTTCCTTTTCTTGATTATCATAAATGTTTTTTGGTCATGTTTATAGATGTTTATATATGTATATATATATATACACATATTATACACATATTATACACATATTATATACATTTACTTGGATCATCTCGTTGTTTTCTGCTTAGTCTGCCCCAATATCACCGTAGGTGTGGGTGGTCTTCACGATGCAGATCCGCTATATGGATCCTCGGTTTTTCACGAAGTTGGGAGACCCTTGAAGTTGGCTTGGCTGGGTTTGTTTAAGAAAAATGGTGGATATATATATATATTAACTGGCAAAATGGTTTGTTTAATTATGGTATTTATGGTATAATTATGGTTATTTATGGGTATTATTTATTTATATCTGGTTGATATATATATATATATACACATAATGGATATATACTGGATATATGGAGGAATCATGTTGATCAATGGGGATAGAATGGCCTTTTAATGGGAGATATACCTTGGAGGTGCAGGCCATAGGTTGCTATGGGAAGCAGGCCATGTGTAAGGCAGCCGCAGTGTTCAAAACCCCATGTGTTGGTCGTTTATTATACGGGGGGATACTATCCATATGGGGGATGATCACAATCTATGAGAATTCCATAGAATTAACAACATTAACCAGCTATAAATGGAGGACAGAGGATTTTGCAACATATCTCTGTTGATGGCTTAAAAAAAAGGAGTCATACTGGCTCGGGGATTCAGTTCATCAAGCCATAACAGGAAGATTTACGACCCGACCGGTATTTCATGAGATCAGCCTGGCGGGTGGAAACATATGGAAGCTGCAAAAAAAGCTTCACTATCCACCGGTGAATCCCCTGAAAAAGGATCATTCAATGTATCCCATCCAAAGCCAGCTGAAACCAAAGGGGGGTTCTACTTCGTTCACATTTCAAGGTTTCTGTTGGATGTATATAATGTAATTGGGTCATATTGGGTCTAGAATCTTTGGTGCTTGGTTTCAACTGGTCATTTTCCTCCCTAAACGTGGGACGACGATAGGCCTTTCATGGATATTTTCCAAGGGCGTCGTTCCATCCAGATGATATACTAGTCTTCATCTGTAGTTGGGAACACTGTATCTGACATTTTTGGCAAAGACCTGAAATGAATAGCAGCTAAAGAACTGAAAGGTCCTAGGTTCTTTTTGGTTGAACATAGACCACCTAGGAGTTTTACAACGGACATCCAAAGATCCCTGCTTGGATGTGCATCCCACTTACTAGGTTATAACCTATATACAATCCATATAACTGGGGATATTCCATACATAACTGGTATCACCCATTTACGATGCCTGGGGCCCACACCCCCTCCGAAGTTCCTCAGGATGGGTCCTACATCCCTGGAGGACAATTTTACTCCACGCTGCGGACACAGGCACGGTGGAAATATGTGGAAGGGGAAAAATCTTGGTGGAAAAACAGCCCAAAGAATTGTGCACATAAAACCATATAAAACCATATAAAACCATATAAAACCATATAAAATCATATAAAACCATATAAAACCATATGAAACCATTAAAAAAACCCATATAAAACCAACAACTTCATAGGGATATCATTTGATATCGTTCATACAGGTGGCTTGCTGGTTCACATTTTCTCGTTGCGAAATGGAGGTTTGAGTGGGAAAAAACCATGGAAGCTGATCGCTATGGAGTTATTTATTAGTTGTTTTTATTAGTTAGTATCATATTTTTAGTTATTTATATGGAGCGATAGTTAAAAATATTTATTAGTTAATATCATGTCCATATTTTTAAGTACAACTGTTTATGAACAACTGGAGGGGAACATCAACTAAAAATATGGAGGATTTTCCAGCCATGGAGCTGATTACCAGAGGGTACATGACTCGGGGCACAGTGGTGAATCAAAAAGGGATCTGAACGACAGCGATGTGGTTTCCAAGCAGCGAGGATGGCTGTGGGGGATGAACAGGAGCGTCCCGACGTGTAGGAAGGACCCATACCCGCCATACCCATGTACGGTATCTCTACCGATCTACCAATCTACCATGTCTACCTACCCATCTATCTATCTATCTATCTATCCATCCATCGATCGATCTATCTATCTATCTGTCTATCTATTTGTTTACCATTGTTTACCTATCTCTATCCCCCTACAGTATCTCTCTATCTCTCTATCTCTCTTTCTCTCTATCTCTATCTATTTTGTCAAGTGTGCAGAGAGGGATGCAACCAACACACATGGAGCTTTGCCAACGAAACTCTGTAAATTTGGCACGTACTCCTCTTCACGACACGATGACCATCCTGATGTTGTCCCCTTTATATACCCCATGATGGTCGCTTTGATTCCTAATTTTAAAGATGTAGCCTCCGGTAAACTAACATAATTATGGAAAATCACCATGCTATCAATGGGTAAATCCCCGAACTAAATGGTCATTTTCAATAGCTATGTAACAAATTACCAGAGGGTAAATCCAATCTGAAATCCCATTAGATCCCATTAAACCACCATAAAATCCCATTTTTGGTTGGTGAGTGCCACAAAAATCCACGTGTTGAAAGACGCGGTTTCCAGCGGAGGACCAACCCAACTTCACCGCAGGGGTGATCTATTGGAAGACAACGGTTTCTGCACGGCGATTTCGGATGGGATTTATGAGATTCAATGGTGATTCAATGGTGATTCAATGGAGATTGATGAGAATCTGGTGGTGACTGGAACATGGCTTTTATTTTCCCCAATAGTTGGGATGATGATCCAATCTGACTTTCATATTTTTCAAGATGGTTAAAACCACCAACCAGGAATTAGTCACATGGAAATTAATGAGAATTAGTCACGGTTGATGGGGATTGAATGGAAATTCAGTTGGAATTGATAGGATTGATGGGGGATTGCCTGTGGGGATTTAATGGATAGTTGCATCATTGGTATTGAAAAGGGTATCAAAGTATCAAATTGGGTTGCTTCATCTTCAACATACTTCCAGGTCAAGTGACAGCTTACGGGTAGCCATTTTGATGGGGAAATATATTGACCTAACATAACAACATTATTTTATGGAAGGGCAAAGAGTGAAGGCCAAGTGTTACTGAGTTTTTGGTGGTTGAAACCATTGTTTGGTTTCTTCACCTTGGGTACTTCAGGAAATCCATCGAAAATTGCTACAAGTTTCGAGTCCTGCGAAGAAATCACCATGTTGTGCCCCACTGACCAGCATCCAACTGGTGATACCGATGCCCAACTGGGTTCCACCATCAATTTTCGAGTCGTTTACCGTGCCAGTTATCCAAAAAAGGGGATGAGTCAAAACCTATGAAGACTCCAAGGGTGAACATTTTATGATACAAGAAATCTACACCAACTATTTGGATGTGAACACCTGGAGCCATAACCATATCCCCCAAATTCTTGTTGATTTTTGCTGGCAACATCCAGATTTTTGCTAAGTTTTACCCATAAAACCCACAGTTCTCCATGCTTTCAAACTGGTTACATCCATGTAGTGTAAATCAACAACCAGTTTTGACCCGGAACTCGCAATATGGTTTTGCCCTGGAACACGACCAGATTTACCTATATAGGTTGGTCCCAAGATTAGCTATTTGCCTAATTTTGGACAGTTTTTCTTCGATTTCGACAGATTTTGGGCATTTTGTCTAAATTGGAGGTTTCCTAAAATGGGGGTACTCCTAAATCATCCATTTATAGATGGGATTTTCCATTATAAACCATCCAGCTATTGGGGTACTCCCATTTATGGAAACCCCCATATAGTGATCCTGGAGTCGAAGTTTCTATCTAAATCCTCACTAAAATGGGAATATCATTGAACATACCATGTTCTATCTACATCAGGATGATTGTATGTAATATTGGTATTACAATATGTTGCTGGGGTTTCAGATGTTTTCATTTTCTAAGCCCCAAAGAAATCGCAGAAAACAATCTCCCGATTGGATCATTGTTAGCTAACATACCATTTTGCATCTGATTGGTGGTTTGGAACATTTGGATTATTTTTCCATTCAGTTGGGAATGTCATCATCCCAACTGACGAAGTCCATCATTTTTCAGAGGGGTGGCGAAAAACCACCAACCAGTCATTCATAGAATTGGATGATGGGAACATTTTAACCGGAACCCCCAACCAATTTGATGGTAAAAACCCAATGGTTTCCGGTTAAGATTTTCCCACGAAAACCAATCCATTGAGTCATGGTTAACTCATAATTTACTACCCCATAATTAATTATCATCATATTACCATATTACCATATTATCCCATAATTTACCATATTACCAGTGGTTCCCCAAAATATAGTGTAGATAACATACCATTTTTCATGGTTAACCAACTGAATCCCAGCATTTTTCTCAGGCTTGCTCCAAGCGATGATAAGCGAATCATAGCCGCCAGGGTGGTAAATCTGGGCGTTGGGAGCAGCCCTGTAAATCATTGTCCATAACATCCCTGATAAGCAAACTAAATAGTAATGTTAATAATAAAGATAACAATAATCATAACAGCCTTTATATCTTTATAGTCCCAACATACATCATTGAAGAATTGACCCACTGTTCATGGAAATTTCAGGATCCAACAGATGGAGGTACTGTACATTACTGTACCATATTTTAGGCCATATTTTTTGGGGATATTCCCTGAAATTTAGGCCTTATATAGGCCTTATATATGGTAGGTACTTCCATTGGACCACCATTCAGGTGGCCAGTTTCGTCCTGCTCGGGTCCTTAAGCACGGCCTTTATTGCGCGTCTTGGCGAAAGATTTTTGTATCACATCTGGGAATTCAACAAAGAAATGGCTGATTTCATCGGATTTCTTGGGGATTTTTTTGCGATTCTATGGGATTTCATGGTGATTTAATGGGAATTTAGGGGTTTCTGACCATCAGTATGACCGGGCCCTCAAAACGAACACATGCAAAACATAGATGTAATGTCGCTTGCGGGGCTTTGTTCCTTCACCATCACTTGTGGATCTTAGGGATAGTCGGGGGCCCCCGGCAGTTGTGCAACAGGCACTACAACGCCCCCAAGTTCTATTCCCAGCTGCAAGACGCAAGCCCTGAGAAGTTTCGGAAGGCAAGATGTGGACGCCTTTGATGGGTAACTACTGTAATACTCACTATGTGGATTATGGATGGATATTACTAATTATCTGGTTGGTGGTTTGGAACATTTATTTTTCCATATTGGGAAATATCATCCCAACTGACGAAGTCATATTTTTCAGAGGGGTGGCGAAAAACCACCAACCAGTATATATAATGGATATATGGAGGATTAATAGTGATCAATGGGGTATATAATGGTATATACCTTGCTTGGAGGTGGTCACCATTAATTAACATATATCTACCATAAACCGGAGTGATATATTGGATATACATATATGGATTATGGATGGATATTACTAATTATTCTTACTACACTGGACATATTT
>CAMXCT020004515.1:0-10000 GCA_947184155.2 Cladocopium goreaui | reverse complement strand
ATATATATATATGACATATGATAGATATATAGGATATATATATATATACATATATATATATATCATATACATATATATATATATGTATATATATATACATAAAGATAGAAGTTGGCAACGTCCAACTAGCATTGCAGCAGAAAATAGTGATCGATTGAACCTGTTCTGCATCTGGGGGTTACCAGCAGAAGATGATCCAACTCAAGTTCCTAAGGGAAATCAGCCAGCTACTTACTTCATGTGTAGACACATTGTATATGCATATTTTGCGGCGCATATAGAAAACACACTATATATACATATATGTATACATATATGCATAATCATGTCTGTATGCATATATATATATATTATACATATGTATTTATGTATTTGTGATCTCTCAACAGAATATGGCAACTCTCAAAGACATCAGCGCGGTCAGGCCATGGTCATCTATTTGTGGATCATGGCGGTGGGCTACCTGACCTTTGGCACTGCGGCAGAAGGGCTGATTCTCAACAACTATTCCGAGAAGGCGCCGGTAACGGGCCGCGGGGGTTGAAAGGGTAAGATATGGTGCCCAAATCGTGAGCTCAAAAAAGATAGGGAAGGTTGGGTTTATGGTTGAAAGAACTTATATGAACTAATGGAAATGTTGGGTTTATGGTTGATACATCGAACTAGGTATATGGGGTTCATAAACCAACAAACATAGTTGCGGGGAATGACATTGTTGGATCAAGCGGCTTGTGGTGAAGCGGCCCTCGATGAAGATACGATTAGCATGTACTAATGACAATGAGAGTATACACACATATTCATTATATATATATGTATATGTATATGTCTATGTATATGTCTATGTATATGTATATGTATATGTAGTAACCCCAAGACAGAACAGGTTCAATTCGCCACTATTTACTCGGATTTTGTTTTCCCTTTCTGGGCCACCCTTTAAACATGTCGTATGTAGCACTCTCGCTGCGCCGCTGAGCTCGCCGCGACGCCAGGATATGCTGATGACCACGGCGCGATTTGCCATCAGCTTTGACGCTTGGTACTGAAAATGGTGGGTTTTAAGCACTTTATGGAATAAGTATGTTCGGGAATACCCACCATAATTAGCCATATTTCTCAGAGTTCATCAATCAATGGCCATTTTAGGAACCTAAATTGGAAGTACCTACCATATGTAAGGCCTATTCTTGAGGCCTATGTAAGGGAATATATCCCCACAAAATATGGCCTTATAAGGTACAGTACCTCCATTTTAGGATCCTGAAATTCCCATTGACATTATGGAATGAATAAAAATTTTCTGACTTATCTGAGATGAACTCTGGGAAGTATGTTCGGAGACTCTTTAAGCCAGTCTATGGCGGTAGAACATCGCCAACAATAATGATGGAGGTGTTTATGGGTAAATGGGGATGTGTTGGAGATATACGTATATTCTGTATTCAGTATTCATTATGTATATATATATATATATATTTAATATAATATACTTGTATACCGGTAGGATTTCTGGGAAGAAGATCCATTTTTGCTTGTGAAAATGATGATAAGCCCATTTGAATCATTACAGTATAACAACTATGATTTTAATGGAGATTGGGATTGAACTGGTTATTGGTACGATGCGTTGATGATTTTCCCACTCGAAATGGGGTTGATATAATGGGGATAAACCATGGGGGATATAAACCCAATAATATGTCAGTCTATCTGGGTGTGTCTTAAAACATCGAGGATTTAACCTCAAATTTTATGGTTGATCATGCTTTTCCCCATGGTGATTTGCTATGATGGGCATTCAGAACCAAAAATAGATGGGGATGTAAGGAAGACATTGGGAATATGATTCTTGGGATGATCCATCTCATGAGGGAACATGAGGTTCAACCCCCCAAAAACCCAGCAAATATATGGGGATATCATTAGAATATCCATGGGGAGACAAAAAAAGATGGAACGAACCATACCGGGCAACTCATAGGGTATCCTGAAATATCCCCCGCCGGTAGTCAAACATAGCAATTATAGATAAAGTCAATGGGAATTTCAGGATCCTAAAATGGAGGTACTGTACCATTTATGTGCATATTTTCTAGGGATGTTCCCTTACATAGGCCTTATATAGGCCTTATATATGGTAGGTGCCTCCATTTTAGGTTCCTAAAATGGCCATTGATAAAATCCCCGGTAGCGAAATGGAGCTTTGCTGGGAAAATCCTCTTAAAATGGTGGGATTTTACGCTGCCATCTTTGATTACCGGAGGACCATTTTGAAGATATTGTTTTTACCACAGGAAAATGGTGATTTATAGTGGATTTATAGTCGATTTACCCATTGAAAATGATGATTTAATGGGTTTTTACTGGGATACCCTCTGGTTATGACCAATAGTTCGCCATGGTATAGATGGCCCTAATCGAAATAGATGGTTTACCTAGCTATAAAATGGGTGGAAAAATCTCCATGGCAAACTGTGAATGTCATAACCAGATGGTATGTGATATGTGGGTATGGCTGAACATGGGTCAACACCCAATTTATGGACAATACTTTTGGAGATGTCGGACCCACCAAATGAACGTGGCATCATATAGCTAAATATATCCTCTACCTCCTCCGGGAAAATGTGGCACTTAAAACTCCCCTATGTATAGATGGTTTTTTCCATTAAAACCTTCATTTTCCATGATTTTCCCATGATTTCCCATGTTTTTCCATGTTTTTCCATGTTTTTTTCGGGAATTTCCCATCGTTTTCCATGGATTTTCCCATGATGTTCTCATGGTTTACAGGGGATTTCCCAGCCACGAAAAAACGATGACGCCACCGAGGGAACTGGGGATTTTTTTGGGCCCCCTTTAGCAGATTCACCGTTGAGAAACCGACTGGATAGGTAGTTTAATGGTGGATTCAACAACCTCTATATATGTATATATAGGTATTTACATACTATGATGATTAATGATTAGGATCAATAACCCCTATATATGGATGATATGTGGTGATATATGGATATATGGATAGATAGATAGATAGATAGATAGATAGATAGATAAATAGATAGATAGATAGATAGATATATATATATATCTGGGTAAATTTCATCACGACCGAAGCCTGTTCTCCCTCACTATAATCAAAGTTAGTAAGGGAAATGATTCCCAAATGGCCCCAAGATTCAGGTTAGTGAAATATTATAATTTACCCAGATAAAATGTAATAGCAAAACACTAAAGACTAAAACTAGTTAGCGTTTTTGACTATAAATGGAAAATAACCAGCCAAGCAGCGAAAGATTATTGTGGACTAGCAAAGATTGACAACGATTATTCGATATTTTTGAAGTTGAGATTGCCCCATACATTTTATGTTTGTTTGGAATGATAAGAACATACTGTTCAGCTGTGCATTGCTATGCAACCATTAGAGGGGTACCCAAGGGCTTTGACCCATCTCCACCGTTAAGGGTGCAGTTTCCATGGATTTTCGCCGTTGGATTTGTCAACCTCCCTGGTATTTCCCCATCGTTGGATACAACATATGGCAAACATACTGTTTCCATACTTGTGCCACATATGTATGTTTCATTATGCACTCTAACTGTACATACACGCATATTAACATATATACAGATACATTTATACAACACATATGATGTATGTATATATGTATATATATATATGTATATATATAGGTATACATGTATATATACATATATGTACATGAACATGGCACATGCATCATGAACCCAACTTAAAATCGTTGGTCAAAATCCAGGCAGTGGTCTTTGCCTTTCCCCTTGGCTTCACGGGTCTCCGGGATTCAATGATGTCCACCTTTGAGCTTGGGCAGGTGGGGATTTTTTCGGACGTGGCTTCTCGGAGGGAACGAAAGAATGCAGCGAAAAATCCAGTGAAAACAGGGTTTTCAACAGGATTTCATGATAAAGGGATTTTTTCCGGGATTTTCGTGAGGAAGAATGGTGATTTGATGAAATTTCGCCGGACTTGATCAGCAAAGATGTGGAGTCAGCCAACAAGAAAGGTTTCTGTTTGTCAAAGCATGGTGATATAGTCTTGGAAAGATGCTGTCACAAACCGGCGAAGTTAAACTCATGTCACATCTTTGACTCATGGGAGACGACTACCCTCTGGTAATTTGCTACATAGCTATTGAAAATGACCATAGAAATAGTGGATTTTCCCATTAAAAATGGTGATTTTCAATAGCTATGTAACAAATTACCAGAGGGTAAACACGGTTAAAAAAGGGATTCTCCCATGGTTGGCGGAATATCTCAGTACGGTATTCCTCTGAGATCCCCATCTTGGTCGGAACGCCCGAAACGGGGTTCGCCGGCGGCGCCATAGCTTCGAAATCGAATACGACCATCGATTTCGACTTCCTTTCCACACTGCCAATCCTATGTATGTATTCATGCTTAGTTATCTGATATCAGTATATATGTATATATGAATGCCATATTCATATATATATATATATACATGTTTGAACATTTATTCACAGAAAAAATACGGCCAAGATTAGACACCCGCTTGAAGTCCTGGCCCATCCCAGAGGTGCATCCCATCTGGCTGGGGATATTCCCCCTGTGACGTGGACCATTTTGAACATTTTATCTTTTTACCGTAGGAAAATGGTGATTTATAGTGGAATTATAGTCGATTTACCCATTGAACGTGATGATTTAATGAGTTTTTACTGGGATACCCTGTGGTTATTTAACATAGCCATGGAAAATCACCATTTGTAATAGGTAACCCATCTATTTAAATGGGCCATCTATACCATGGCTATGTTAAATAGCCAGAGGGTATATATTTCATCATAGTATTTTCCCGATTTTGGTTC
Organism: Cladocopium goreaui; assembly: GCA_947184155.2. Taxonomy (NCBI): domain Eukaryota; class Dinophyceae; order Suessiales; family Symbiodiniaceae; genus Cladocopium; species Cladocopium goreaui. The sequence continues at coordinate 5,124 of CAMXCT020004515.1, read as the reverse complement.
TTGAGATGTCCCTATCTTTGTCTTAGTGATTCATCCCTTAGTACCTTGACATATCCACAATATCCCAAAATTGGCTACCCTTTGGTAAACTAACACTTTGCGAACTGGAAAATCACCATTTCAATAAGTAAATCATCGAACTAAATGGGTCATACCATAGCAAGCTGTTACTTCATTGGAGGCTATCCATCATATATTCCAATGAAATCCCACAGAAAAATCCCATATCATGAAATCCCAAAAATCCCTTTTTGATCATCCCAGCCTGAAGATTACCCTCTGGTAAACATACAAAAAGCTATTGAACATGGCCATTGAGCTATAGTGGATTTTCCCATGACAAATGGTGATGTTCCATAGTTTTTGGTATGTTTACCAGAGGGTATCTCCCATAAATCACCATATTTCCCGCATTTTTCCCATAAATCACCATATTTTCCATAGATTATGCCCATATTTTGTATGTTTACCTGAAGATTATCCCCAGAAAGTGCCAGTGCCGTCATCCAGGAGCACTTTCGCTCGGTGACCTTCGGACTGCTCAGCGTCATCATCTGCGGGGCCTGCAGCTTCCACGACTTGGGCCTGGCCGCCTGACGGCACATTACCGTCGTCTCCATGGTCTCGGTAATGTGGGGAATGAGGCCTGTAAAAAAACCTAATCATATAATTACATGTAGATATATAGATATGTAGATATACATGTAGATATATACATATATATATATAGATATGTAGATATACATGTATATATATATAGATATGTAAATATACATGTATATATATATACACATATATAAATATAGATATGTAGATATACATGTAGATATATCTATATATATACATATATATATAGATATGTAGATATACATGTAGATATATACATATATATAAATATATATAGATATGTAGATATACATGTACATATACATATATATATATATATATAGATATGTAGATATACATGTAGATATATACACATATATAGATATGTAGATATACATGTAGATATATACATATATATAGATATGTAGATATACATGTAGATATATAGATATATATATATAGATATGTAGATATACATGTAGATATATACATATATATATATAGATATGTAGATATACTTGTATATATATACATATATATACACATATATAAATATAGATATGTAGATATACATGTAGATATGTCTATATATATACATATATATATAGATATGTAGATATACATGTAGATATATACATATATATATGATATAATTGTGTATGTATAATATCTACCAATTAAAGCTCTTGCCCACTGCGATTTTTTTGGCAAAGACATCCAAGTGGATCTCTAAATCCATCAGGTCTTGAACATCCCAAAAACACGTCTGGTTACACCAGACATGGGTTTTTAACTAAGAAACATTGCATGGTGGATATTTAGTTTATATATATATATACATACACATATGCGTACAGTTATATAATTATTCTATATGGGTGTAATATATATATATATATATCTAGATACAAGTTAGTACAAAAAGGCGATCTACTCGAACAGATAAGATAAAGAAAAACATCACACACATATATATATATATACATACATACATATCCATATCGCTCGCTCCCTCTCTATAATATATATATATATATACATACATGTATGGGTCTACTTTTGGATCAACATTTGTGTGAACTTGATCATCTCAAATGGATGGGAAGCTGTTTTTTGTATGATCGGGCAATTTTTTCAGCTGCGAAGCGACAAGAATGATCCCAGTCATAGGGGTATACGGGTATACCGGTATACCGGTATACCCAAACATAAACACCAATTGGAGATGTTTTACCCTCTGGTAAACTAACATAACTATGGAAAATCACCATTTTTAATGGATAAATCAACTATTTCTATGGCCATTTTCAATAGTTTTTTGTATGTTTACCAGAGGGTATTGGTTTGGGTTTACCCCACTTTTTTCAGGTTTCTCCAAAAATGGGTCAATGGTTTGGATCATCCTTTTCCGAAAGTTACCCGAAAAGGCAGAACAAAGACTTTTTTTTGGGGGGCACATTTCCGTTTAGGATTCAGACGAGCTTGGGGCTTTGAGAAAAACCATTTCTTTTCATTGTTTGGTTGATTCAAATGATACTTACTGTAAATGATATACTAAAACTGAATAGATCTGAATAAAATTGTAAATAGAGGGCCCCCCCTCCATTATAACAACGAATAGGTAAATTACACCCAACTGATATACCAAACTGGCCCCTCCATTTTTATGCAAGAGACAATATAAGCAGAATTGTATGCAACTTTATATCATATGGGTATGGTACCGTTTTGGACCCACAGGTACTGTCTTGGACCCACATGATATTGGTAGTTTTCAGGATTATACAAACAATAATCTTGTTCCATACCCCTGATAACAGGGTCCCCCCAAATTTGTTGGTTTATAAATGTCTATAACATCATTTTCCCAGTTAGGTTCACGAAGTTGTATGTATATACTGGTTGGTGGTTTCAAACATTTTTTATTTTCCATAATATATGGGATAATCCTTCCCATTGACATCCATTGACTAATATTTTTCAAGATGGTTAAAACCACCAACCAGCATATATCTGGGATATAGCCAGTTTTTCCTTTCGTAAGATACGGAAAACATCAATCACTGACGCTACCTGGGTCCGGTAGATCCAAGTAATCCAAAGACCTGAGGGCACAGTTCCACAGAATCAGTGAAAAACGGCAAGAATTATAGAGGTTATTGGGGAGATTATATGATGGTGAATGATGGTGAATGATGGTGAATGATGGTCAATGATATATTGATCAATGGCCATTTCAGGAACCGGCAAAAATTGAGGTCCCTACCATATATTTTTGGCCTATTCTTGAGGCCTAAATTTCAGGGAATATCCCCTCAACCTATGGCCTTATATGGTACTAACGTACCTCCAATTTAGGATCCTGAAGATCTCCCGTTGAATAGAGGTTATCGGGGTGATTTCACCATGATTCTTCATGCAACCCCCAAGTGCCAAGTCGTTGGAAACTCGCATAAAGAGTTGTAAAGAGTTATTCTAGTTGTAACTGTATACCCGAAGTCAACTTGTAATCTATATAGTTTGATTATTGGCTGTATAAGTATAAACCATGTATAACTTTATGTTTCCAATATATGCATGTATATATACACACATAAAGACGGTTTGTTTTAATACAGCGATGAATTTCGAACTGGTACATAAGATGTAGAATATATAACATGTAGAATATATAACCCATCTATATGTACATCTATCTCTTCTTTGGTCATTTTTTAGCCATTCATGGCTCAGGCAAACAGTCTGGGAGGTGCAGTCCTGGGTGCCTCGACCAGCGAGAAGAAACCAGGGGGACATCAGACGCATATGTATGTATACATTATAGTTGATTTACCTGTTAAAGATGGTGATTTTCCATAGTTCTGTCAGTTTACCAGAGGGTATGGGTATAGTGGGGATGATTTGATGATCTGAGATGATCTGGGTAATAAATGTGGGAAAATGGAGGTTTCCACAAATGGGGGATCCCCAAAATGTTTGGTTTGTCATGGAAAAAGCCAGTAAAATGGATGATTTAGGGGTACCCCATTTCTGGAAACCTCCATATTGATGTGTATGTATCTGTATATGTATATGTACATGTATATCTTTAATCTATATCTCTATCTATATCTGTGTACACTGATATATATATATATATATACATAAGCATATACATGCATATATATATATATACGCATACATGTTTACATATATATATATATATATATACACGCAGTACCACACCCCCACCACACCACAGGGGGGGCAGGGAACATAGCTCCTGTATATCCATACCCATTCCTACTACTAACTACTACTCACTACTACATACTACTAACTATTACTAACCCCCCCCACCCCCCTACCCACCCACAGGGGGGGGCGGGGAACATAGCTCCTGTATATCCATACCCATTCCTACTACTAACTACTACTCACTACTACATACTACTAACTATTACTAACCCCCCCCACCCCCCTACCCACCCACGGGGGGGGCGGGGAACATAGCTCCTGTATATCCATACCCATTCCTACTACTAACTACTACTCACTACGACTAACTACTACTACTACTACTACTGCTGCTGCTGCTGCTACTGCTACTACTACTACTACTGCTACTACTACTGCTGCTGCTACTACTACTACTACTACTACTACTACTACTACTAGTACTAGAGGTGCTTTCAGGCGCGCCTCGTAGCTGCCGCTCCTTTCTCACGGTGTGCTGCTACTCACTGCATGTCAGGGTATTGCATGGGATTGGACATTAGAAGCGCTTCACCTATTGAACCTATTGCACCTCTTTGCTTGTGTGTTGCCGCAGCCGTCCGTGGTTCGCAGCTATCGTGTCGCTCTCGCTGCTACGCCCGTCTCTCCATCATGCACTTCACGGACCTGCCGTTTTCAGTTCTCCTCCTCCATCTCCTGGATTTCTTGCCGCTCGGTTCCGCTGCTTGCATCGCCGCTGCTGCTCACTTTCCGGACGTTGCAGTGCAAAGCTTCTATGCGTATGTTCGGAGCATGAAGCGAACGTGTCGGCAGAAGCTGGGGCCATTGCTTGCGCTTGGCTTTAATGCTCCCTGCCTGAGTTTCCGTCATCAGCCTGCTCTGCTCTGGGATCCTTGGCTACGGCCTTCTGCGTGTTCGTGGCACGCTGTTGGTGGCGACCGGGTATTTGTACAGCGAGAAGATGAGGTGGAAGCAACTATCTGTCGGCTTGCTGCATCTTACCTTCATACAAGGGGAGTGCTTAATACTAGGGGGGTTGGATTAATCATGGGAAATATGCTGGATTCATCCTCAAAATGGAGGCTTTAACTAGCACAAATGGTGACATATACGGGGACGAGGGGATGGTCGCCATCCAATTCTAGATAATCTAATGAGGACGTAATTTGTAGGGACAACATGGGGAGATTAATAGCTATAACTAACCAACTGACATGACATGATATGACATTTGGATTAAATTCAATCCCAATAACCATTATAATGATAATTTATTATGGGGTGTTAATGGTGCATAACTAA
>CAMXCT020004514.1:0-35919 GCA_947184155.2 Cladocopium goreaui | reverse complement strand
AGTAGGATTTGGGTACTGGGGCCTAGCTTGAGGATGAGCTTCTGGCATGTCACTCTCAACAGCTAAGCGATCACCCAAGGACTTGACGGCTTCACCCTCCGCTGGAGGAGGTGATGGCGAGGTTGCCGAAGGGCTCTCCGGTGCCTCTGTGGGGTAATCCAATGGAACCAAATCAACATACTGCTTACTGGTAATTTGACCGGTTTCAAAGGCATCCTTCAACCCCAACAGTTCGGCATGAGGTGCACGAATCAGTTGACGTTCTTCTGACGTCGCTGCACGAATTTGTTCTGGAGCGCATCGCAAGACCTGTCTCTTGTGAACAACAACATGGTTCCTACCTACTTTGCCTAGTACTATGGCCGGCCCATGCCATCGGCCTTGGTTATCCAAAGTACCCTTTTCCCATTTCTGAGACCTCCAATAGGCTACCAGATCCCCAGGCTTAGGTTCATTTTGATGACGTGGTCTGGCGGACAAGGCTAAGCGCAGTGCTTTGCTGTCTTGCATCTCCATCACAGCCTTTCGGGCAGACTGTCGAACCGCAACTTTCCTGGCCACCTCAGCTTCATATAAGGGAGCAGTGGCAGGAATGACTTCGCAGGGCTCGTCCAACAGATTCTCGGGAATCTTGGGATTGCGGCCAAAAATGAATTGAGCAGGGGTCATACCATAAACTTGAATCAGCTCATTCTTACAGTGGGCTGCATGGATACATTCCAACCAAGAATCCTTGCTGTTTGGTGACATGTCGTGCATGATTCGTTCCAATACCTGATTGAACCAACCTCCATGAACCTCTACTTTTCCAAGCTGGTAGTGAGCATCGGCCGCAGTGATATGGAAAACTGACCCTGCCAATTCATTCGGCACAGTCATGGCTTCAGAAATGTTGACCTTGGCCGGGTCACACATGATTTCATCAGGCTGCCCAGCCCAGCTGATCCAACGTTCTTGAACGATACGGCGGATGCCATCTGAGGTCACACGTTCAAAGATTGGAACAACAACTTGAAAGCTACTCGCATAGTCAATCATGTTGAGAGCGGGGACTTTGTGATTGGTATTCCATCCTGTAACGTACTTGATGTCTATGCCCAATCTCTGGTTGAACTTGGTCACACGTTCTGGCTGCGCCGGAAGCGCTGGAGTCGGTTTTGCACGTGATTGGCACTGCGGGCATGCATGATCTCGGGCGAGATCCTGTGCGGCTTGGCTGGCGCCACCATGTTTTAACAACCGAACCATATGCTGATTTCCAGGGTGTCCTAAATTCTCATGTAGCTTGTGAATGCTGGTTTTCATCTTGGACAAGGATTCCTCATTCAACTCATTGACACGAGCAGCAACCAGACACTCCGTTGGGCTGTGACAGGCAACACTCAAAACTGGATTGCATCGCAAATTGGGTGCACAGTCCATCACGGCTCGCACAAAGGCGTCAGTGTATTGGCCGGCAAACCTGCTCACACTTCCAACCTCAGGGTGGGAACCGGCGACAACATGGTGATGGACATGATCGGGATGGTGTTTTCCCGGGCATTTCTTCCCTAGTGACTTCATGTTACCATGGGACACAAGTAACTTGGTACCCTTGCGAATGCGAGGACCCTTGGGAATGCGGAGATTGAAACAGCACATGTCGCACTCCACAACGTACATCTTAGACATCAGTCTCTGAACTTTCGGCATCTTCCATGCCATTGACCCTTTTGGATGTTCAAACAAAACACGGTTTCCGGATGCCAGCTGCAGCTCTATCAGCTCACAACAGAAATTGATGAACAGCATGGTTAATCGTTGTTTTTCGGCAACATCCTCAGCTGACATGAACATGCGGTTCAGGTTGAACCATCCTCCCGCCCATGTGCATGGCGGACACAGGATCAGCAGTTCCGGAGGCGTTTCTCTTATCAGCCTTTTCATGTGCTCCCTATGCTCAGGTTTCCGAAAATCCCATCCAGTCAGTAAATCTGCTGACAAACATTTGACACCCCGAACAGCGGCTTGTTTGGCAAATCTGGGAGGTGAGAAAACTTCGATCACATCAAATGGCTTAGGCTGATTACCCTTATTCCCAATATGCTTGAAATGCTGAGACACTTGGCGGGCTTGCTTGGGAGTCCATTGATTCAGCATCACTTCGTGCTCGGTACCTGACGGCAGCACAGCATGGGGAGCCAATTGAAAAACGGTTTCACCTATCCAGTATTTCCCGGTGGGCACAGGGATATGTTCATGAGCAACATGAGGATCAGTCCAGTGGTCATGCACGGTTTGAGGTGCTTCATTGCTGTCAGCAACGTACCAGTGAGTAGTCCTACAGCTACTAAGGTCCTCAGGCAAAACAGGGCAGTGAGTCTGACATGGTGTGAAACGTTCAGATCTTGCCCGCAAGTGGATCCGGGCTACTTCTCTGGCAGCAGGTCTGATCACCCAGTAGTCTTTTGACTTACCCTTTTTACCCACTATGGTTACCCCATTATTCCCATTACCTCCACATTCATTACCACTATCCCCCTTGGGCACTGGGCATGGCTCGTGGTTCACCGACTTCTGGGTCGGGGCATCAGGTTCATGGGCGTCGATGGGCAAAGCTTCACTGGTTACATCTCCTACGGTCAGACTCTCTTGAGCCACCGGCGGGCTTTCAACTGGTTGGAGTTTCTGTGGGAACTCCGTCACGGGAATCATGTATTGTCCCGCAGCATTGACTTGCATTGTGAGTCGGGTGCTCCCATTGAACAAACGCAGCTCGTCACGGGAAAAATCCATCTCTGCAGACAACCTTTTCATGGCAGGTCGGGAGAGAAGCAGTGGTGCATCTCCCTTCACAATGGCTGCACGAATGGTTCCAGCACGTGCAGCTAAACATACCGGCATCTCAATGGATTCTTTTGACAGCTCGCTTGCACCGTTCCCAAAACGGAACATGTTCTCTTCAGTCAATGGCTGAGGTTGTTCAATTCCCGAGTCGTTCCAAATCTTTCTGAAAGCAGACAGTGTGTTTGCTCCCACAATTGTTTTTCCACAACCAGAATCAAGCACAGCAAAACCTGGCGAGGATACCAGTGACACTGGGTACTCGATGTTCTCCTGCACGGGAGTAGGCAGTTCAGCGTTCAATCTAAGGGCTCTCACTCGGGCCAGGAGGGTCTTGGGACCATTGATCCATCCAGCTGCACACACAAAGTGTTCGGTATCGACTGCTTGAACGCAGCCGGCTGCATGGGTGCTACCGGAGCTGGCAGCAGGCTTGGGCACAATGTTTCGTGGAGCCTTGCATTCTTTGGCCCAGTGTCCAATTTTCTTGCATCGGTGACACCGGGTTCTTTTCTTGAGCTCCTCGACCTCAATGCGATATGTCTTACGCGTATCAGCTTCCTTGTGAAACTGTCGCGCCTGCCTCAACTTGTTCAGCTCCTGACGCTTCTCACGCCAACTAACAGCTAAGATGTCAGCGATCTCGTGTTCTTCATATGTCTCATCCTGTTCTGCAGTGTCAATTTCATTCCCATACTCCGTCAGGAACAGCTCAACGTCCTGCAAGTCCACCTCGGCCTGGCTTAGGGGAGGCTCCATGTCATCTTCCAGAATAGCCCTTGGTTCTACCAAGTGAGCACCTGCTATAGACTTTCGTCGGGACACAGTGAAATCGGGGTAACAAGACCTCATCGATTGAGCCATTGTATCAAATTTCAGTTCTCCTTGTGTCCTGGCCAGCACTACAGCACGCTGTTCCTCATTCATGCCACTACATTGGAGCAGGATCCATCCCCGGGCCTCATCAGGAAAGGATACACCAGTTTTCCTCTTGCATCGGTCAAAGCACTCACGGGCTCTGCCGCACCACTGGCGAACTGTTTCGCCATCCTTGGCTTTCAGGCCAAAGATCTCAGAGATGTGTTCGCCCATCTCATCACTGCGTTCTCTCTGAGGCCATCGCGCATCTAGCAGCTGGAAAATCACTTCGTCTCCACCTTCCTTCTGATAATCAGCATCAGACAGGTGTTCCACCACCTCCAACGCCTTTCCCTGGAGGAGCGTCCATACAAAGCTACCCCTGGCATTTTTGGGGAGCTTCTCCATCACATTCATCTTGTTGATGACCCATTGTTTCCACCGTTTGTACTCACGGTGGTCCACATCATCGCCCCCCGAAAAATATTTCAAGGAGGCGCCGATTTCCGCCATGGCACCTTCCTAGGAGCCGCGGGAGCCAGGATTAACCTGGCTCCGCTACCAATATTGGTAGCACCCGTTCACCGCGCGAACCCTGTCGCGCCCATCCTTTTGTTCCCTTGTGGCCGTAAATGTGCCTGCAGTTGACCCATGGATATGGACATGATGCGGATGGCACTGCATCAACATATATATACATAGTATCTACATGTAACTACAGCATTCTATGGTTGAAAGGGGGTTATAAACCAGTTTATAACTAGATAACTAGGCTCCTCCCTTGTAAGGCCAATCAATTCAAACTGCTTAAACACGACTTGTATCGACCTAATTTCGATAAGTTCCATATAGTCTTGCTACCTGGCAAGACTGGGACCCAGGTTGACGAGCAGTTTTAAATTAAAGGCTTATTCTATAGACACCAAATATTTAATTCATTTTATAATATATATATATATATTATATATAATATATAATATACATAAACATATTAATATAATATTATTAATAATAATAATATTAAAATTAATAAACGAGACAATTATAAACATATTTAGGAGTTGAATAGTCCCCATCCATTCCGTGTGAAGGCCTGTTTTCTTCTATCATTTTGTTTGGTCGTCAGGCTTTTGGCGTCCTCACACATTCCAACGGTGCGAGGCCCGCAATGACCTCACCCTGACCCACGGGAATGATGGTGAATTTATAGGGAAATCATCCCTAAAGGGAATGAAGTAAGGCTATTTAGGGAATCATTGAAATATTTCTAGCTGAATATGAAGTAACTATTTATGAAGACCTATATTCAGGTCTTTGAATCATTGAAAATCTCGAGTTCACTTGCATTTTCTCGGCCGAACGAAGACTATGTGACTATCTATTCAGTTTGCCTTGTGCAACTGCGAACCACGTTCCAGTGAGTTTCCTGCAAGAACAAATTCTTGGGGAATTGGCCAAAGCCATCATAAATTGTTGAAGACCTACAAGATATGTAAGATGGCAAAACATATCAACGCATACTATTGATTATGTAATCTTAAATCCGATCCTTCATAGTATTTTGTTTGCATACCCCATGGCATTGGTTATATCATGTTATATATATATGTATATATGAATTACACTGTTTTTGAATATGACATTAGATGAGCTTCTTACATACATATTGGTATACGTGATTATGATATGAACATACCAGCTTACGATATTAATGTTATGTATGACGGACGATTACACACTAAGTCATGCGCGGTTTTATAATTTGTAATATGATCCAACTAAGGGGCAAATTATTGCTTATACCCTTGGAATATATTGGAATATAGTACTTATCTTATATCTTGCTCCAACTAGCTGACGAAATGCTGCTGCAGACGTTTAGTTTGTCTAGAACTGCATATCGATTACCTCGCATGTGCAATGAGCAATGATCCTGGAAGAAATCATATGATTGGCTAGCTGGTCATATCATGTGATATTCTCCAAATTGCCATACCATAAACCTTATGGTTTTAGTAACTAATGAATTTCAATGGTATGATTTTATAGTTATAATGTTGGCATAAATCATTCAATATCACCAGGTACCACTATGGTTCGGAAGTTTCCTTGGTTGATTTTGTTGGTTGCCATGTTCCAGTGCCGTGACAGGCCGGTGTCTCACTCTCTGCGCGACGGCATCGATGGCGAGAATTCCAATTGGATCTCCAGCACATTCTTTGACATGGCGCGACCCATTTCCGTAGCCTGGCTTCCAACATGGGTGGATTTAACCCGTAAACTAACACAGATGTGGAAAAGCAACCATTTGTAGACTGTTTCCCTGTGGAAGCTGGTTTTCCACATGGGTAAACGGCCGAGATCAATGAGGCAAGACTGATACAACCACTTTTAATGGCGCAAAAGTATGCAATGATACACGAAAAGGCAACAGAACTGACATTTTTGCCCGTGATTCCACTATGTTCCACTACCTTTCCACTACCTTTCCATGGCAGCTATGACAATCTCATCATCCCCTGAAGAATGGGGTCCTGGGGTCCCGGTTGCATGACTTTACTACTGGATATTGTCCAACTGTTGTTTTTTTTGTGTTGGATTTAGCCCGTGGAAATTGAACATATATAGAACACCACTATTTTTTTCGGTAGATCATCGAGCCAAACAGGCCAATTTCAAGTTGCATATTTTAGCTTACCAGAGGGTAGCCATAGTTTTTCTTTGATATACCGATATACCATTATATATGGGGATATAGTTGCTTCAATCGCCATTTAAGTGTTGGTTGAATCATCATTCGAGTGTTCAATTAGTAGCTGTGTCAGTGTATCACATTATATCTCCATGATAGCTCAATAGTCACCATTTAAGTGTTGGTTTGATAGCCATTTAAGTATTCATTTAACTACTACTGGTTGGTGGATTGGAACCATGGAATTTTATGACTTTCCTCAAAAAATAGGAAGTTCGTAACCCCAACTGACGAACTCCATCATTTTTTAGAGGGATTGAAACCACCAACCAGACTAGCTATGCAAGTTTACTGGGATGTTTTTATGCCGGAATTCGCCGAGGCATTTTCCCCCGACTCCGGGGAGAGCACGCAGAGGCTTGGCGGCTTAGGATATGGCCACCACGTTGCGGTGTCAAACGTGGCAGTTGAGTCAAAGATTCCCAAAATGCCAGGGAAATGCTGAGAACATGGCTAGAAAATATGCTATTATATTCTTCATCTGGATCCTCCTCTTCTAGCAGCGATTCTGCCTATTTGGTGAAAAGGGTGCTGGGACTGTATGTAGCGATAGGGGGCCTTGTGAAGCGATGCCATGACCTCACCACATGAATTGAGTTTTGACCGTCGCACATATGGGATTTGACGGAAAACACCTGTACTAAATGAAGGTTTTATAGGGAACATCACTTGTGAAAGGGGAAAATATCCATTGCCATCTTTGATTATCGTAGGGTATCCATGCCATAGATGTCCCAAATTCCCATTGTATGGTTTACTGGTGAACTGTAGCCACAGTGGGCGGATGTAGTGGGAATAGAACTGGATATAATGGGATATCAAAGGATATTCATGGAGATACCCACTGGTAAACTGTTACATAACTAAATGGAAAATCACCATTTTTCATGGGAAAATTCACTCTTCACTGGTGATTTTCCATATGTTAGTCATTACCAGAGGGTATAATGGGATACATCTGGACGAGCTTGATCAAGACCTCAGTGGAACAACGGTTGGGATTACAGGATTTTTTCGCAAATGACCAAACTTTTCAGCTTGAATTCTATTCAAATCCAGATCCATGTGCCCATGACGGATCCATGGTGCTGGTATATATGCTAACATGACTGGGATATATTGATGGTAAATGTTACCATATATAGCATACATGGATCCTATGGGGTAGGGTATGTTTACTTCCTATGCATGGTGAAAACCTATGAAAACCTACCATTTATGGCGAAAAAAGAGCACATAACAACCTACCATTCCTTGGACATGTGATGGAATTTTGGAGGGTCAATGTGAATCAAATGTCACGATCAAAGGAACCACGGTGTTTTTCAGCGGTCAAAGATTTGACCCGCCCCGTGGATGGACAAGTTTTCCTGCACAAAATAAGGTACTCGTAACATCTCGTAACCAAACAGCACCCTGTAAAGAACAGGATAAATCATCCAGAAAGTGGTGCAGGATTTTGTCCATCGACGACCATGTTTTGTTTGATATCCCAGGCTTTGTCAGACTTGAGTGCGTGTGGATCATGCAGGAAATCATCCTAGTGTTCCCTGTGGTTGTTGTTTCGTTTGTGAACTTGAAAGCAGAACAGCCAATGTTGAACATAGTTGCTTCCTGTTTGATATAGCTGCTTCATAATCCTCCTGAGCAGTGTTCAAAACCCCTGTTTGCTGATGATTATATAGTGTTACACTATGTTACACTATCCAATATAATTAATGGGGATTGTCACAATCCATCAACTGGGAAATCCGTTCTTAAGCAGTATATAATAGCAGTATCAAGAGGCAACACAGAGTTTTGAACAGTGCTCGTATGTGCTCGTTTGGGGGTGCGTCGTAGTTAGTAAGTGGCTAATAACATCTAATGGCCATGTTAAATACTCCAGGTTGATTTATATATTCGCATAGATTAGCATACTGGTTGGTGGTTTGGAACATGTTTTCCCATTCAGTTGGGGATTTCATCATCCCAACTGACTCTAACTCCATCATTTTTCAGAGGGGTAGGTCAACCACCAACCGGATTAATGTTTATATACTAATTAATATCCCATTCATATACCATTCATATACCGTTACTGTGCATAGTATGCTGCATATAGGTCAACCAGCAACCAGCATAGTATCATGGAAATACGGCTCAAATGGACCAACTGATTGGGGGGTTTCCGCTCATTTCGCTAGGCAGGAGGCGAATTGGATCAGCACTGCCTTTCGGGCATTGGCTCCGGTGCCTCGGGTCGTGAAACTCCAGGGAGAATCTGGGAGAATCCAAAGAAAACCATGGTGTCTTTCTCATAAAATACGGTGAGGTCCGATTTCAAGACCAATCCAATAAGAAATGTGAAGAAACGAATGAAGACACATCCAAGAAAAGTTGTGATTCATGGATGAAGATGCGTGATATATTCATAGAAAATCGTAGAATAGTGTGTTTGATGTGGAAAAGACAGATCACAAAACTTGACCCAAAGTTCGAAAGGGCAACTACATGCTAGATGTTTGGAGGGTACTGTAGAGGAAAGTCACTTTATAATTCGTTGATGATTATTTTTTCCAAGCCCACTGATTTGTTTGGCTTCTCTTCTTGCATGTATCATGAATGATCTGCAATAACTGGATGCTCAATTTTGACTATAGATGTATTTTGCGGGGTAACTTCATCCAATGATCCATGGTCTTTCCATATTTACCCCAAACATATATTTGAAATCATAGATGTCCCTTAAATTCCCATTGGTTGGTTGACTAATAGAAAATGGAATTACCCGGCCTGGTAAACATACTTAAATAGCTATTGAAAATGGCTATTTATAGGGGATTTACCCAGCTATAAAATGGTGGATCTTTCCGTGTCGTGGCATCCTCAAACTCAGCTGAGTGATCCATGTGGCATTTAACGGTGACACCCGATCTGCGCATCGCAGACTCGAATTCTGAATTCACGGCCGTGTTGAAAAATCGATGGAAAAATGGGGGGCTGGGCTAACAGTTAGATTTTGAAGGACTGGCTTGTTCTAATCATGTTTGACTGGTTGGTGGTTTGGAACATGTTTTTTCCATATATTGGGAAGAATCATCCCAACTGACGAACTCATATTTTTCTGAGGGGTAGGTCAACCACCAACCAGACGATTCTCTCCCTTCTTCACTCAGGCCTTGGTCCGGGAGGAGAGCAATGCGCGCAATGTCTCTGGAGGTTGGAAGCGACCACGCAAGGGTTGGAGCATTGGCGCAACAAATCGATTTGCCAAAAAAATCCCCAAGCTGGACTTGTTCATGGTTTTTCACGCTTTTTAGCTAGTCAATCCCAATCCAGCATTTTCTGACATTCGATTGGTCTTGCATCACGTGAATCATCGTGAATCCTAAGTTGTTGCTAATAATACTGTGGTTTCGTCAACAAAGAATTGGATATCACCTCACCAAAAATGGGTCATTCTACCGGTCAACCTTGGTTGAGTAGGTGAAGATTGATTTGTTGTTTGCCGCCTACGAACCGAGCGCCGAAAAATAAGTTCTTTGCGGTTAGTACACGAAAGATTAGTCATCTGGATTCATCTGTTTTTTTCCCGTCAAAATGAAATGTAGTATGATTAGTATGAAAGATGGGCCATGAAGAAACTCAAAATGAAGTGCCAGCACCATACCTGGTATAGCCGTGAAAAAGAAAGGCTATTGACCAAGCTGTGTGTTCAAAATGAGAAGATGGTCCCGCTCAGCCTGCCAAGTGGCCAAGTGGCACAATTGAAAAATCAAATATAAGCAGATTATATTTCCTGCCGGTGCCCGACATCATTTATTATGCCACTGGTGTCCTTCATCGCGATTTCATGCGATTGTAAGCGGACCTGATCGAGACCAGACAGCTTCTTGAGGAGAGACCCGCGAGTACACGGGACGTTTAATGGAGTGGGTAGCCTCACAAGACCCATCCATGGCAGCTCCATTTCATCTACTTTTGCAGCCTGCCGACCTCATCCCTGAGACTGGACCAGGCGCTCGTACTTGACCGTGCTACCGTTTTTGGAGCTCCTCAATTTGATCTGATTTTTCAACTTTCTGTGCGACGCCACAGCCTGCTCGCCACAGAAAATACATAATATATATATATACACATATATTTATTTAGTTATATTTTATTTCGTTATAGTTATATGTATATATATATATATATTATTAGTCCTCTATATATATATATATATATATTCCAAGAATCACACATATATATAATATAATCAGATATGATAGAATCAGATATATCAAAACATGTTGTGAACAATCAATGATGATATCATTAAAAAAATGTTCTCAATGATACTATGGGCATGGTCTTTGCCATATGCAAAACCGCATGGTGGTTGCAAAAACCGTGAGAGCGGCATCTTGAAGTACCTGGTGAGACATCTATGACCATTACTGGTCACCATTTGCAGATCGTTTTCCTACAGAAAGTACATAATAAACCCAGGGTTAAACCCAGAGGTTTCATATTCCGTTACTGAATATGTTGATACAGTACCAATATGGTTTAAGAAGGGATGGTTTCATACTACTGGGATACGGGATTGCTAGTGAAAGGAGGAGTGGCTGCTTAAGCCTGTTGAAGATCAAAAAGGCCCGCTTTCAGGTTACCCTTTCCAATGTCCTCAGAATGATCGTCATCAATGAACTGGGAATCCGTTTCAGCCGGTAATTTGCTACATAGCCATGGAAAATCCCTTATAAATGGAGGTTTTAATGGGAAAATCATCTATAAATGGGCCATTTTCCATGGCTATGTTAAATAACCAGATAGTATGTTTCAGGGAAATCCATAGATACTGGGTCAGTGACCTAAGTCGTATCACGTAAATCCATTATCTATATCAGGATATATTAGGATTTACCAGAAATGCCATTCCATGACTGAATATCGATATATCCCTTCATTATTCCATAGATATCCATAGATTCTATAGATATCGCGGGTTATTCCATGGATATTCCTATGATATTCCCATGATTTCTGGCTTTGTGTCACACTGGCCCTGGTGCCCTGCTGCCCCTGTCGGAGGCTGGATTTCTGAGTCGTTCTTAGAAGCCACGCGTGAGATGTGAGGCGCTGATCGCAGGTCCATTGTAGGAACTTGGAAGGTGGGCTTAGATGATACACAAAAACCAGGTGGTGCCCCAGTTATGTTTCTTGGTTTAGGACCATCATTAACTATAGACCATAGAACTCTATAGATAAACCATCATAAACCAAAGTGAAATTGGAGTTCTCAACCAACTTAGCGTGAACCCGAACTGGGGCACCACCTTGCAAGTATCAAAAAAAGGTCCTCCCGTCTACCAAGCAGCGCTGCCATTTTGGTTTGCCAAGTTATTTACTGCAAATGGCCTTAAATGCTGTAGGCAAATGGGGAAGGCGTAAATTTAGGCAATCAACCTGTGGGGGTAATCAGGAAGACAAAAGGCGGTGTTTTTCTCCTGGATGGCCAGTGAGCTTTTAACTGATAGCCGGCCAACTGATAGCGGTACGGCCAGTCATCATCCCATGTCATTCTCAGTTGTTGAAGCTTAGAGAGTCTAACCTAAGAGTGGTGAATTCCCCCGTTGATGTCAATTTATCGGTGATGTGTCCATATTGTGTCCCCATGTTAGCTGGAATTTTGCCAGCAAGTTTGACGGACGGAAAGATCCCGCTATAGTGACCGTGTCATCCTTTTGGTTGCTGGTTTCAACTATGATTTGAATCCATCCCAAGAATTATAATATGATTTATCCATCCCAAGACACGATCCCAACGTATCCCATATGATTTATTTCTGTCCAAGTATATGTTTGTTTTATTTGCTGCGTTTTTCAAGCAGGAACCAGTCTTGGTTACAGCCCCAACGACAATGGCTTTGGACCTCATTCCATTGCCCACTTTCCAGCTGAATTCGCTGAGATGTGCTGCATGAGCCACATGGATGCCACTGAAAAATGCCAAGTGCTCACCGGTTCTTTCATCGTGAACCTTGGTCAATGGTTGATAAATATTTTTACGGGTCGATCTTGGCCATGTATCGAAGAGATTCAGCTTGTTGAAAAGGTAGGCTAGTAAGTTGGTGGTAATCGTTGATGGCTTTCGCCATGTCGTTAAGGTACTTTGCCTAAAACAAGATGGAACTCAGACTCAAGCGCTATCCAAAATCCACAGATTGTAAAGGATTTGTGTTCCTTCCTCTTCCGACATGTGGTTGCACTGGCTTTCAACATCCCAAAACAGAATATGACATGGGCGCCACCTGGGCGTTGGTCGTCGCGTGACGGTGTGGCAAGTTGGAGTCGTCTGGAAAGCAACAGGATAGGTACTGCGAAACAGAATGTGCTGCAAAGATGTTCAGTACCCTCTGGTAAACTAACATAGCGAACTGGAAAATCACCATTTTGAATGGGTAAATCCACTATTTCAATGGCCATTTTCAATTGTTAATTACCTGAGGGTAAGTGTTTTGTTTTGAGCATTTGTTGCAGACCGCCAGACCTCTTTCACGTTGTCTATTCGGTGTTTTCAACCTATGCCTTTCCATCACCATCACAGTCATTTTAAGGTTGGGTAAGAAATGCTGCTGTTGCTGACCGTTGCAGACCGTATCTGAAACTCCAACTTGATGCGCAGCAACTCGCTTGAGCTGATTTTTGACAATCGTAAAGATGCTTCAACAAGCGGTTGCAAAAAAGGGGTGCTACGCTGGCTGGTGGTTATGGTTTAAGAATGTTTAAGATGTGTGTGTGTGTGTCAGTCTTGGCGCGTAAATGTTGCAATGTGGGGCCCCCCAGTTATATATTGCTTTATAAACCCCAGTAACTATAGTTATAAGTACCATAAACCATAGTTATTGGAGTTATGTTCACCAACTTTGCTATCGTTTGGGGGCCCCACTTTGTGAGACTTTGATGACTTATAGCGACCTCCGAATTCGTCGTTGAATCCAACGGATTGTCACTTGGCGGATTCTCAGATCATCCCTCGGAGCAGTGGGTCATTGCAAGGTGAGTTTTTGTCAGTTCCATTTCTGGTTGGTGGTGACTGGAACATGAATTTTATGACTTTCCATATATTGGGAAGAATCATCCCAACTGACGAAGTCATATTTTTCAGAGGGGTAGGTCAACCACCAATTAGATCCAATTAGCATGTTCTTAGACCCTAATTTCACACTTCATAGTGACTTGACATCAAATATTCACCCATCATATCCTCAGATGCTCCATGGTGCTACTATATTTACAGTACCTACAAAACTGGCTCCTTTGTGGGGTAAATGTTAGTAAATATTCCATACATGGAGCATATGGGATCCTATTTCGTCGTATGCTCAGGTAGCAATTTGGAGTGCAGCATGGACGGCCGCCAGGACCACCCTGAACGGAGCGGTTTTGGGGTGGTTTTGGGGTGTCATTAAAAGCAATGGCTTTGGGGTACCCCAAAACCACCCCAAAACCTCACTGCGACCTCACTGCGACCTCACTGGAACCATGATCAATAAGGGAAATCATCCCCAAATGGCCTTAATTTAGGTTAGTGAAATATTCGAATTTACCCAGAAAATTGTCAGAAACACAAAGAAAGACCCATATAAATCAAATGTCAAATGAGGATCTACCCTTGCCCCCATAGAAACGCACAAGGGGCTGGGAGCATTTTCTCTGTGCCAGGGCAAATGCGGCGCTTTCGAGCAACGTCTTGGAGTTTCCCGTGGGCGACAGCTCGGCGGTTGGGTCGGGGGGCCCGGGGGGCCCGGGGGGCCCGGCGCCATGTCAGAGTTTGCCCTCAAAAATTGGTATGGGGAACCAGCATGACTTGATTGGACATTTGAAACCAACAATAAGGGGCATTGTGATTCTATATGATTATATTATATAATATTATATAAATATACATATGAACCAGGAGATTTTCTTAGTGTTTGCTATTTTCATAGGCATTGCAAAGCCTAAATGAAGATATCACATATAAAATCCAGAGTTTTGGGTGTTCTGAAAATGGCCATGGGCAAAGTCATGATTGGCGATGGCCAGGCGTAAGTTGGGATGTTTTTTTACACCAATTTCAGCAATTTCATCTGTACCCTCTGGTAAAGACCCAAAAAGCGATTGAAAATGACCATTGAAATAGTGGATTTACCCAGCTATAAAATGGTGATGTTCCATAGTTTTTTGTATGTTTACCAGAAGTTCAACAAATTTTGATCTCCCAAAAAAACACTGACACAGCTTTCTGACCTTAAGTTGACATCCATTTTAGCTACGAATTTTGATGACCCACAGCTACACTTCTCTGACCTTAAGTTGACTGAACTGGTGCAACCCCGAAGATGCTTAAGACATCATCCCACAGGTCCCACAACCACCTCCCCATATCCGCCAAATATGCACCCGGTACATTTCACTGCAGTTTCCAGTATAAAAAAATATCATGGCATGGGAAGCAAGTAATAAACTCAATTACTAGTTGTTTAAATATCATGGCATGGGAAGCAAGTAATAAATTCAATTACCAGTCTTTACCCAATCCGCACAATTTAGATTAATTCAACCAAATTGATAGCTATAAACACTACTACGGAATATTAATTTAGCCAGAGGAATATCTGTTCTCCAATTAATCAATATCAAGGCAGAACACTCCAAATAATATACTATCCAGCTATATAGATTTATAATATATAATAATATATATATATACATGGTGCCTTCTATATAATATAACTTAATATATATATATATGTCTAGGTAGTATCCAGCCCACCTTCTCAATTAAGAGTATCCCAATACTATCCCGGTATGAAAAAAGTGCGATGAATTCAGCCACCGGAGATCCGAAGGCTCTGGATGCGATCCCATGGCTGGTAGTTTCCACGGGACCACCAAGCCATGATCAGCTGCTAGTTTTGTATTGAAACTATAGTCATGTTAATATTGCATTAGATAACTGGTTGGTGGTTTGGAACATTTTTTTGTTTCCATATATTGGGAAGTTCATCATCCCAACTGACGAAGTCATATTTTTCAGAGGGGTTGGTCAACCACCAACCAGTTAATATTGCATTAGATTAGATAAGTATCACGAAGCATGGTAAGGTTTAGAGGTTTCAGTAGCACAAGTTTCCGTTTCTATAGTTCAAGTACTGATCGAATCCAATTTCATGTCGTTTGACTCGATATCTCACAGACCCCTAGTCACATAGTGGGTTTTCTAAGATTTGGTTTGGACCACACGGTTCATATAGAGATACCGTTGTAATCGATAATATATATATATATGGTCAGAGACATCTATGCAGCATGAATATATATATATATATGGATATTGAGTACAAAGGAAAATCATCAACTGTCGCCGTCAGAACTTGAGATATGAGTACATGCAAGTGATTTTTTGATGGCCACAATAGATGGCCACAATAGCCGGCAGAGAGGAAAGAGATTGCAAGTGGCTGCGCCGCTGGGATCCTTCGCTCCTTTCAAAACTTCCTCTCGGACGCACTTGGTCATGGTGGTTGGGCACACATTCTCATGGGATGAGCCGGCTGCGAGTCATGATATTCAATCTGATCGGGCCTTTTCCGACAGCTTTTGGCACATAGCTCGGTTGTATCATCGGTGTCGCAGGATGGGTGGCACCGAGGCACCTGATCCTCGGCATGGCCCTATGGGATTGGAGCTTTGGCTGAAAGGGTTGATCTTCACATGGCGGATCTTCGAGGCAACCGGGCCGATGACGAATTCGTCGAGCAAGTCGCATCCCGTGTTGCCGCTTCAAATCTCCGGAGAGGCTACTGCGTTGCTGGAATGGATAAAGCTTGAAGGCTACTACTACTATATTAGTACTACTACTATATTAGTACTACTACTATATTAGTACTACTACTATATTAGTACTACTACTATATTAGTACTACTACTATATTAGTACTACTACTATATTAGTACTACTACTATATTAGTACTACTACTATATTAGTACTACTACTATATGAGTACTACTACTATATGAGTACTACTACTATATTAGTACTACTACTATATGAGTACTACTACTATATTAGTACTACTACTATATTAGTACTACTACTATATTAGTACTACTACTATATTAGTACTACTACTATATTAGTACTACTACTATATTAGTACTACTACTATATTAGTACTACTACTATATTAGTAGTACTACTATATTAGTACTACTACTATATTAGTACTACTACTATATTAGTACTACTACTATATTAGTACTACTACTATATTAGTACTACTACTATATTAGTACTACTACTATATTAGTACTACTACTATATTAGTACTACTACTATATTAGTACTACTACTGTATTAGTACTACTACTGTATTAGTACTACTACTGTATTAGTACTACTACTGTATTAGTACTACTGCTGTACTAGTACTACTGCTATACTAGTACTACCACTATACTAGTACTACCACTATACTAGTACTACCACTATACTAGTACTACCACTATAGTAGTACTACTACTATAGTAGTACTACCACTATAGTAGTACTACTACTATAGTAGTACTACTACTATAGTAGTACTACTACTATATTAGTACTACTACTATAGTAGTACTACTACTATATTAGTACTACTACTATATTAGTACTACTACTATATTAGTACTACTACTATATTAGTACTACTACTATACTAGTACTACTGCTATATTAGTACTACTGCTATATTAGTACTACTGCTATATTAGTACTACTACTATATTAGTACTACTACTATATTAGTACTACTTAGTACTACTACTATATTAGTACTACTACTATATTAGTACTACTACTATATTAGTACTACTACTATATTAGTACTACTACTATATTAGTACTACTACTATATTAGTACTACTACTATATTAGTACTACTACTATATTAGTACTACCACTATACTAGTACTACCACTATACTAGTACTACCACTATAGTAGTACTACTACTATATTAGTACTACTACTATATTAGTACTACTACTATATTAGTACTACTACTATATTAGTACTACTACTATATTAGTACTACTACTATATTAGTACTACTACTATATTAGTACTACTACTATATTAGTACTACTACTATACTAGTACTACCACTATACTAGTACTACTACTATACTAGTACTACCACTATACTAGTACTACCACTATACTAGTACTACCACTATACTAGTACTACCACTATACTAGTACTACCACTATACTAGTACTACCACTATAGTAGTACTACCACTATAGTAGTACTACCACTATAGTAGTACTACCACTATAGTAGTACTACCACTATAGTAGTACTACCACTATAGTAGTACTACCACTATAGTAGTACTACCACTATAGTAGTACTACTACTATAGTAGTACTACTACTATAGTAGTACTACTACTATAGTAGTACTACTACTATAGTAGTACTACTACTATAGTAGTACTACTACTATATTAGTACTACTACTATATTAGTACTACTACTATATTAGTACTACTACTATATTAGTACTACTACTATATTAGTACTACTGCTATATTAGTACTACTGCTATATTAGTACTACTGCTATATTAGTACTACTGCTATATCAGTACTACTGCTATATTAGTACTACTGCTATATTAGTACTACTGCTATATTAGTACTACTGCTATATTAGTACTACTACTATATTAGTACTACTACTGTATTAGTACTACTACTATATTAGTACTACTGCTATATTAGTACTACTACTATATTAGTACTACTACTATATTAGTACTACTACTATATTAGTACTACTACTATATTAGTACTACTGCTATATTAGTACTACTGCTATATTAGTACTACTGCTATATTAGTACTACTACTATATTAGTACTACTACTATATTAGTACTACTTAGTACTACTACTATATTAGTACTACTACTATATTAGTACTACTACTATATTAGTACTACTACTATATTAGTACTACTACTATATTAGTACTACTACTATATTAGTATTTTTAGTACTACTAAACGATATTAAGTACTACTGCGTATTAGTACTAATGCATATTAGTACTACTTGCTATATTGTACTAACTGCTATAGTAGGACTCAACCTCTGCTATAATTAGTACTCACTCGGATAATATTAGTACTCCTTCTATATTAGTACTACGCTATATTAGTACTACTGCTATATTAAGTACTACTGCTATATTAGTACTAACTGCTCTATTATACTACTACTATATTAGTACATAAACTATATATTAGTACTACTGGCTATATAGTACCTACTATAAATCATAGTACTACTGCTATATTAGTACTACTGCTATATTAGTACTACTGCTATATTAGTACTACTGCTATATTAGTACTACTGCTATATTAGTACTACTGCTATATTAGTACTACTGCTATATTAGTACTACTACTATATTAGTACTACTGCTATATTAGTACTACTGCTATATTAGTACTACTGCTATATTAGTACTACTGCTATAATAGTACTACTGCTATATTAGTACTACTGCTATATTAGTACTACTGCTATATTAGTACTACTGCTATATTAGTACTACTGCTATATTAGTACTACTGCTATATTAGTACTACTACTATATTAGTACTACTGCTATATTAGTACTACTACTATATTAGTACTACTACTATATTAGTACTACTACTATATTAGTACTACTACTATATTAGTACTACTACTATATTAGTACTACTACTATATTAGTACTACTACTATATTAGTACTACTACTATATTAGTACTACTACCATATTAGTACTACTACCATATTAGTACTACTACTATATTAGTACTACTACCATATTAGTACTACTACCATATTAGTACTACTACCATATTAGTACTACAGGGATGGCGATATTAGTACTACTACTATATTAGTACTACTGCTATATTAGTACTACTACTATATTAGTACTACTACTATATTAGTACTACTACTATATTAGTACTACTACTATATTAGTACTACTACTATATTAGTACTACTGCTATATTAGTACTACTGCTATATTAGTACTACTGCTATATTAGTACTACTGCTATATTAGTACTACTGCTATATTAGTACTACTGCTATATTAGTACTACTGCTATATTAGTACTACTGCTATATTAGTACTACTGCTATATTAGTACTACTGCTACTACTATATTAGTACTACTGCTACTATATAGTACTACTCCTACTACTATATTAGTACTACTACTATATTAGTACTACTACTATATTAGTACTACTACTATATTAGTACTACTACTATATTAGTACTACTACTATATTAGTACTACTACTATATTAGTACTACTACTATATTAGTACTACTACTATATTAGTACTACTGCTATATTAGTACTACTGCTATATTAGTACTACTGCTATATTAGTACTACTGCTATATTAGTACTACTACTATATTAGTACTACTACTATATTAGTACTACTACTATATTAGTACTACTACTATATTAGTACTACTACTATATTAGTACTACTACTATATTAGTACTACTACTATATTAGTACTACTACTATATTAGTACTACTGCTTTATTAGTACTACTACTAAATTAGTACTACTACTATTTTAGTACTACTACTATATTAGTACTACTACTACTACTACTTCTACTTCTACTACTACTTCTACTACTACTACTCCTACTACTACTCCTACTATTACCACTACTACTACTACTCCTCCTCCTCCTCCTTTCACTACTACTACTGCTACTGCTACTACTACTACTACTACTACTATAGGATGACTACTACTACTACTAGTACTAGTACTAGTTCTACTACTTCTATTCCTACTTTGACTACTACTATTCGTACTACTACCACTACTACTACTACAACTACTAGTCGAAGTATTACTAGTACGCGCGGGTTCCGCGCGTCTGCGTTTCGCGCGTATCGTTCTGCGCGGGTTCCCGCGCGCGTCGTCGTGTGCTACTATTATTTGTTTTATCAATATTACGACCATTAGTATCATTTGTATTAGTACTACTACTATTTCTGCTACTACTACTACTACTACTCCTACTATTACTGCTACTACAACGACTCCTTCCACCACTACTACTGCTACTACTACTATAGCATTACTATTAGTACTTCTACTACTACTCCTACTACTACTCCTACTTTTACCATTACTACTACTACTACTACTACTCCTACTGCTACTCCTACTACTACTACTACTATTACTACTACTATTCCGACTATTACTATTACTACTACTACTACTACTCCTACTACTCCTACTACTACTACTACTACTACTCCTTCCACTACTACTACTGCTGCTACTACTACTATAGGATGACTACGACTACTACTGCTGCTACTACTACTACTGCTGCTGCTGCTACTACTACTACTACTACTACCTACTTACTACTACCTACTTACTACTACCTACTTACTACTACCTACTTACTACTACCTACTTACTACTTACTACTTACTACTTACTACTACCTACTTACTACTTACTACTTACTACTTACTACTTACTACTTACCACTTACCACTTACTACCTACTACTTACTACTTACTACTTACTACTTATACTACTTACTACTTACTACTTACTACTTTCTTCTTTCTACTTACTACTTACTACTTACTACTTACTACTTACTACTTACTACTTACCACTTACTACTTACTACTTACTACTTACTACTTACTACTGACTACTGACTACTGACTGCTCACTGATCACTGCTCACTGCTCACTGCTCACTGCTCACTGCTCCCTGCTCACTGCTTACTGCTTACTGCTTACTACTTACTACTTACTACTTACTACTTGCTACTTGCTACTTGCTACTTGCTACTTACTACTTACTACTTACTACTTACTACTTACTACTTACTTACTACTTACTTACTACTTACTTACTTACTTGTTACTTCTTACTACTTACTACTTACTTACTTACTTACTTGTTACTTCTTACTACTTACTACTTACTACTAACTACTAACTACTAACTACAAACTACTAACTACTAACTACTAACTACTAACTACCAACTACCAACTACTAACTACTAACTACTAACTACTAACTACTAACTACTACTACTACTACTACTACCACTACCACTACCACTACCACTACTACTACTACTACTACTACTACTACTACTACTACTACTACTACTACTACTACTACTACTACTACTACTACTATACTACTACCACTACCACTACCACTACCACTACCATTACCACTACCACTACCACTACTACTACTACTACTACTACTACTACTACTACTACTACCACCTTACTACTACCTTACTACTACCTTACTACTACTACTACCTTACTACTACCTTACTCCTACCTTACTACTACCTTACTACTACCTTACTACTACCTTACTACTACCTTACTACTACCTTACTACTACCTTACTACTACTACTACTACTATTACTACTACTACTACTACTACTTCTACTACTACTACTACTACCTTACTACTACTACTACTACTACTACCTTACTACTACTACTACCTTACTACTACTACTACTACTACTACCTTACTACTACTACTACTACTACTACCACCTTACTACTACTACTACTACTACTACCACCTTACTACTACTACTACTACTACTACCTTACTACTACCTTACTACTACCTTACTACTACCTTACTACTACCTTACTACTACCTTACTACTACCTTACTACTACCTTACTACTACCTTACTACTACCTTACTACTACCTTACTACTACTACTACTACTACTACCTTACGACTACTACTACCTTACTACTACTACTACTACTACCTTACGACTACTACTACCTTACTACTACTACTACTACTACCTTACGACTACTACTACCTTACTACTACTACTACTACTACGACTACGACGACTACTACTACTACTACTACGACTACGACTACGACTACGACTACGACTACTAGTCGAAGTATTACTAGTACGCGCGGGTTTCGCGCGCGTCGTCGCGTGTGGTACTACTACTGATTTTTCTACTAATACTTTTACTAATAATTTTACTAATTAGTGATTTGAGATCCTTGGAAAAATTTAACAGTGCCTGCTTTCAGTTCTAGGATTATCTTGCATAGAATAGCTACTTTTGATTTAAAATTCCTGCATTAATCTGTGATCGTGATCTCCGTGTTCTTGCCACGTTTGACCGAAATGCTGCCACGCAAATCATTCCACATTTCTGGAGCCGCCCTGGCCCCCCCAACTTCACCATTTCAGGCCTCTACTTGACTTCATATCTAATTTCCAAAAACCCCCTATGTGATCATCATATTGGCTATGAAGCTTGGAGCAGCCCCGCTACATGACCCCCTTGTAATGAAGTGTAAACACCATGTGTTCCTTTCGATGATTCTTCCAGTCCATTGAGATAAGATTGATCTATTCCTCTATAGATCATATAGGACATGAATATATACGATACAGTAGTTTGATATTGAGATTAGCTGAGATAAGATTTATCATTTATAGATATTTTGAGATACCTTCTGGTAAACTGTTACATAACTATGGAAAATCACCATGTTATAGTTGCGTAAAATCCACTATTTCTATGGCAATGTTCAATAGCAAACTGTTAATTTACCAGAGGGTGAGTCATAAAAAAACAGATTCATTTAGATACTTTAACACCATTGGATCCATATGGTAGATTGCCAGCTATATAGCATGGTGATTTTCCAGTTCGCAAACGGTATCAGTTTACCAGAGGGTATCTCTATTGATCCTTTCATCTATTGATGATCCAAAGACTGACATCCATCTAACATTATTGCTCCTTTCTAATTCGAGATAAATAAGCGTTCTATCCGTTGATCCATTGATCTCGACCTTAACGGCTCCAGGTGGCTCAGCTTTGAAGGTGGAGCAGTGGCCATGCTGATGGCCTGAGACCACAGATGGAGAGATGGCGACCGACCGTCCGGTCGTCCGGAGTTCCCCTGGGGTGAACTAAGGATCTTGAAAATCCATTCATATACCATTCATTTACCATTCATATACCATTCATATACCATTCATATATCATATCCCATTGCTATATCATAATGATGGTATTTTCTATTTGTAGATCTATTTCTTCAATGTTCTTGAACCCATGGGCTTCTCCACATCTTCCAACCGTACGTAAAAACCCTGCTGGGAAAGTCAGAATATCAAACTCCATGGGCCATGGTTTCGTTATTTTAAAGCTGACCATTTTGATGTGATATGTTAAAACATAATATATTAAACATGGTTTATATAGGATTGACATATATAGAAATGTTATATATATATATGAATTCAAAATGTGTTATATAAAATTAAATGATATTAAAATGTTATATGATTCATCTGTTCATATATATATATATATTGTTTGAAAAAAACATATACCAATCAATAGCTATAATCATATCATGTTATTTGATTTTAAAAAAGACCAATGACCCCAACATATGGTTTTTATCTGATTTTATAAACCGCATAAAACCAAAAAAATGGTGGAAAAACATAAAAATCTGATTTGTATGGTGAATTGATTGAATTACAGCTGGTTGGTGTTTTGGAACATGAGTTTTATTTTTCCATATATTGGGAATAATTTTCCCAACTGACTTTCATATTTTTCGAAGGGGTTGAAACCACCAACCAGACAGCAACTTGCGATCGTCCATGATATCCATAGATACTTGGGACCACTGCGAAGAGAGCAATTTCACTTGTCAGTACCATGGTGTGCTCAGTTACGAGGATCACATCGCTAAGGGGTCAGTAAGTGGTGCTATAACCCAGTACAATTGGGATAAGCCAGGGGAGAACCCAGAATCTCAGAATTAAGTATTCCTATAATTATAAGTATTCAACTTATAAATATTTACCCAGGGGAGAATCTCTATTCCTCTCAGAATCTTCCATTTATAAGCTGAGAAAAGACTCACAACTGGTCAACTCTTCAATCGACGTCAAATCAGGGACGATTTGAAAGTAGAAACTGATTTGACAAGCCACACCTGAACAACTGGGCAACCCCTAAAAGCCCGACCTTTTGGTTAAAGTCTTTGATGGTTATCCATAGCATTTATTACATTTTATTACTATACTATGCCTTGGATATTGCGGGATTTTACCCTTCACTGTGCGTTCCAGACGAACCCATTTGGATTGTTCAGATCCTCAATTATCAGTTCTTACCCTCCGGTAATTTAATTATGGGAAATGACCTGTTCATAGATGATCTGCTTATCAAAATGATGATTCTCCATAGCAAAGTGTTAAATGTGCTGAAGGTACAATGTGGGCCCCCCAGTTATACGTTGGTTTATAAACCCCATTATTATTATAGCTATAAGTATAATAAACCATAGCTATTGGAGTTATGTTCACCAACTTAGCTATCAAAAATCAGCTATAAATCCCATCAAATCCCTATTTTTCTTGGTTATATATCACCATTTAGGAGGCCCCGCATTGAAAGAACCTTCCAATACAGCTTGCCAGGTGGGTCTTAGCTACTGCGCGCTGAGGGCCATGCTCACTGGCGTCAAGCAGGCGGCTTTTTTTAGAAACACCCAAAAAAGCTTCTGATTTTACTATGACAAATTGGGCTTCAATAGGGTTTCATATGATTTGAAAGGAGGATTTGACTAAAATACTATAGTTTTTTTGGTTGGTTTTGCCAGTAAAAAACATATGAACTAGTCCAGGAACTATGATTAAGCATGTTGGTAGGGATCCAAACATGATGGGTGAAACTGTCAGAGATGGTCTTGGCATCACATGTTTTTTTTTACATCCGGGGTTTCCTTCATATGGGGCCAAAAAGGGTTTAATCAACCATTAAAATGGGGATGTAATCCGATAAATTTACGCATTAATGTGACAATTGGGTGTGGCCACAGCAAGCCCCGCTGCATTTTTTGGAGATTTTGCGACGGGATTCTGGGACACCAAATGATAGGCTTATCTCGCATGGCATTTACCAGGAATGTGGAGAAATCCACCGGCCAAGAAGTTCATGGCGGTTTACTGTAGATATGATAGACATGCCATCATGGTGATCGCCAAAATGGGGACTTCATCGAAGCTGCTAAGGTGCTTGGGATATCTTGGGATATCTTGGGATATCTTGGGATATCTTGGGATATCTTGGGATATCTTGGGATATGCCGGATATGCCACCAATTTTAACGCCCCCCAGAACCAGGGTTCAGTAGGGGATTTACAGATATTTGGGACCATGGAATGGGACTGTTTTATATTGGAGCGATGGGATTAATAGATATGCTGAATCGAGGGTATAGTCGGTATAGTCTAGAAAACCTTCAAATATCTCTTTGGGTTCTCTGGTTTTTCGGGCGTTCCTGTCATTGGAGAAGTAGGAACCTCGGAACCTACGGCAGCCACGGCAGGTGACATGCATCGAACCTCCCAAAGTTGCAGGTGGCCAGCCGGACACTGGGTACATCTGGGTACGAGTTCAGGTGCCAGGTGTTGTAACTAGGTCAATCTTAGATGGATACTTTAATCCTTTAGTCTTGTGGTATCAATGGGAATATCTACTAACCAGCAAAGAATTTATTTGTTTGCAGGGTACCTAAGATTGGCAACGGTGTTGTAAGTTTAAGTAGCCATGAAATATGCTGATATCATTGGATCAGGGAAATGGTATTTAAAGAGTAGAAGAAACAATAGTTTGTACGCCAAAAATTGAAAAAATGGTGTGTCCATGGGTTTCCTGTATTTTTGTTGCGCTTAAACCATCCAGTCATCGAAGTCTTATCGATAGAAGTCTTATCAATTTTTGTCCCAGTAACAGTTGTGGCAGTTTCTTAAAAATGTGGGAATCCCCGAGAATCATCCATTGAAAATCATGTAAAATCAGGTTTTTCCATTAACCCATCCAGCTATTGGGGTATGGGGCCCTTCATGTGGATCATTGAAAGTTAACATTCGGGACGGGACAGCATAACCTGGGCGAAATTGGCGAAATTAGGCCCTCCAAAGCCCGGCGAAGGTAAGCAACGAGTGTAGCCAGCAACAAAACCTTGAAGCATGGAAACATGATTATATACTTCATGTTTGATTCATGTGTGTCTTTATGTTTCATTTTTATTTCCATATATATTTTGATTGTTCTTCTTTTTGTGATTATTGTTCTTCTTATGTTGTTGACAGATCTGTATTGAAACAGGCCAAGTGTTGTGAAGACATGCCATCTTTGAAACTGGTTGCAGTAGTGGTTTCAACATGTTTTTTCAGAGAATGATCATCATGTTTAATGTTTTAACATGTTTTATCTATGTTTCCTTTCCATAATGGTGTTCTTATCCCGAATGACCTCATGACCCTGATGACTTGAAACTGGTTGGTGGTTTGGAACATTTTTTATTTTCCATAATATATGGGATAATCCTTCCCATTGACTAATATTTTTCAGAGGGGTTGAAACCACCAACCAGCTGATGACTTGAAAAGAAAACAGCAATCAGGGAAGGTTTTTGTTTCTCCCGTGGGCATTGCATCCTTCTCCAGGTGACAGCCGCCGAAAGACTGAGTAGTTTGGGCAAAATCTGAGCACCGAAAGGGGCCGCTTGGGGTTTGGATCAAGTGGTTAAGATGTAGTTTAATACTTATTATCGCCAAAAAAACCTGGGGATGTGAAATTATATGATATTTCATATCCTCTAGTAAACATTAGTAAACTAACATGTGGAAACTCCACTATTTCAATCTATTTGAATTATGTAGATTATGTTCATAGGGAAACCATTGGTTTTCCACATCGAACTGTCAGTTTACCCTAGGGCAACTAATGGACCTTGCCTACAGAGAGGTTCTGTTCATTGGGATAATTTGAGGGGGGGAGCATCTATAGGAAACCATGGCTTTTCCAATAAAACATAGAGGTGTCCTGCAAATGATGCAAATGTTCCATTCAAGCCATCTAAAGATCGGTGTTTTGGCTACCCAGAAATCTGTTATGTTGATGCATGTTCAAGGGTTGACAGCTGTTTGAAGCGTCGCTTTGCCTGCTACGCATGGTTCCGTGGCCATGAAATGCTCAACGCTGATGCTGACATCATTTGACATCCTTCAGCAATGATCATCAAGACCCACAAGATACAATTCACAAATCATCAGACTCAGAAAGGATGGTCCAGAATTTTGATTCTATGATGTTCTATGGCTCCATCTCGCGACATTTTAAGATCCAGATATCAGTAGCGGAATCAATGTCAATCACAACGACAACATTTGATCGCTTTTATCTTGGCTTCTGAGCTGTTCTTCTGCTGTTTTTTTCTACGACAGCACGAAACTAAGCCAGCAAGATGGGTCCTTTCTTTGCGATGTCCCTGGGCCTGCTGTGTTGGGAGAGTGCAGAGCCGGTGATGATGAATACCTACACAATGCATACATATGATTACATATGCATATATGTCGATATATGTCGATATATGTCGATATACATATATATATATATATATTATATATACATATGTATATTGATGGATAAAACATCTGCATTGTGAGCTAGTTTTGAGCCCAGTAACACTTACCTGCAAATTATTTTTTGGTAGCCACTAGCTTCTAGATCACAGGGGAATTACGGGAGCAGTGCTCCCTCCCCGCGGATGATTTGTTTTCCTCTGCTACTTGACATGGCAGGGCTTTGCAAAGCCTGCTTTCGTCTTTAGAATGTCCTGACATGAAGAGGATTCCCAAGCTTAAAGAATACATATATATATATATATATATATTCCTATGGATCCAAGTACCTTCCTAGGAAGTGTTTGGGGTATGATTTAGGGGGTTAAGTACCTTCTGAGACAGTGGCCATGGATCCATAGGGTATATATATATATATTATTATTATTATTATTATTTATGCGACTTCACTTCCGATCTTTTCTTCAGCAAAGATCCGGGAAGCCTTTTGGGGGCACCATGGGCATCGCCATTCACAGCCACTTTGGGACGGCCGTGTTGTTTTTTTCCACTGAAATATAGGGTTCCATCATGTTCCATCAGTTGGTCTAGTCATGCTGTTTTCCACTTGATGCATAGATACATATAAATAATTATATGTATATATAATTATATGTATATGTATATATATATACAGTTTGATCAGACCTAGATACATTATTTGATGTCTGAAAACCTGGTACCCCCAAGTCCAAGGGATTCTTTGTATAATTCCATGAACATTTGCTATCTATATGGCTTGGCGTCGAATATTGCTCTTTTAATGTTTATGAATATCTCCATATTGCCATAGTTCCGCGGCGGGGATTTTCATCATAGTTCATCATACCGTGGATGGTTATGAAATCCTGCACCAGTTGGGAACTCTTGGGAACCATGAAACACTGATCGGATTTCTTCCAACCACATAATTATAATGGGTTTATATGTTTTTGTTCTTTGTTTAAACTACCATAATTAGAATTCCATGATAATCCACCAGTTATCATACGATTATAACTATAATAGTCTATATCACAATAATTGCCCATCCCATTATAACTATATCATCCCATAATTACTATAGTTATATATATTGGGATTATAATGATATGTTTACCATCTAACAATGCCACCAACGGGTGCATAAAACATCACGAGTCCTGGGTCGCCATGGGTCCCCAAGGCTTCTGGCCTTGCCGGCGGTGATGGCACAGCAGCCTTCGAAAGACTGGTGTGGCCTGGCGAGTTTCGACTGAGAAATATGGAGATGGCCACCATGTCTAATCTATATATCAATGGATAGTAATGCGATCAATGGAATCAATATTAATAAAGATAATGACGATGATAATAATGATAATGTTTATGATTATAATAATGATAATAATGATAATAATGATAATAATGATAATCATGATAATGATAATGATAATAGTGATAATGATAACAATGATAATGATAGTAATGATAATGATAATAATGATAATGATGTTAATGATAGTAATGATAATGATAATAATGATACCAATGTTAATGATAGTAATGGTAATGATAATTGTGATGTTTATTATAGTATGGAGATAGCCACTGGATGTATATCTATACCTTGTAATATAAATAAATAAATAGATAGATAGATGGATAGATAGCAGCAGCAGCAGTAGTAGTAGCAATAGTATTTAAGCACATCTATAGTAATTATCAGTAATATAGTAAGATAGACATAGTAATGGAGAAATATTGTATTTCGACATAATAACCATATCTATCAATGGATAGTAATATATTCCAACATTCTCAATGGAATCAAAATAATGATAAATAATGACAATGATACTTACCAGTAGTATCCGCACGAGGCGGGGCGGAAGTTGCCTTAAAGATATATATATATAAGACCTTTCTCATCTATAGAACTTGCATGCGCCGTGCGCCAGCCAAGCCCGTGCGTGCCTGCACTCTGCGAAACTGGTGTCTTGTTTCACATGTCAAATTTCAAGCTCCACTTCACACTTCACACTTGACAGTCTTCACACTCCACACTACACACTTCACACTGCACTCTTCACACTGCACTCTTCACACTGCACCCTTCACAGTCAACACTTCACTTCACACTGTACTCTTAAGACTCCGCACTTCACACTTCACACTCCACACTTCACACTTCACACTGCACTCTTCGCACTCCAAACTTCACACTTCACAGTCCACACTTCACGCTTCACACTCCACACTTCGCACTGCACTCTTCACGCCCTTTCTCACTGCACTCTTCACACTCCAAACTTCACACTTCACACTGCACTCTTCACGCCCCACACTTCACACTGCACTCTTCACACCCCACACTTCATCTCATCTGAGCTCTTCTCACCTTATCCCAGCTCAGCTCTTCTCATCTCATCTCTTCTCATGTGTCATCTAAGCTTTCATGAATCACTTCCCAGTACTACTACTAATCACTGTCGCAGCCTTGATGCATCCACTCCAATACGATTTACGATCTTCAGCTGCAAAAGACGATAGTATTACGCATGCAGCTGCTGCGCCAAGCAACCTTGACGCAGCCATTACAATGCGATCTGCAAAGACTGAGTTGCAAAGCACAATAGAACTACGCGCAACGGCGTCGGAAATCGCAGCTCCAAAACCGGATCTCGACGCCAAAGCGACAAAAAGACGATTTTGAAGCACTTTTTAAAAGGAATTTTAAAAGGAAAATTACTAGCGCCAAAATTGCGAAAATCTGCTGACAAATCATTGTCGCAGCCTGGATGCAGCCATTCCAATACGATTTACGATGCTCAGCTGCAAAAGACAATAGTATTACGCATGCAGCCGCGGCACCGAGCAACCTTGACGCAGCCACTACAATGCGATCTGCAAAGACTGAGTTGCAAAGCACAATAATAGAACTACGCGCAACGGTGTCGCAAATTGCAGCTCCAAAACCGGATCTCGATGCCAAAGCAGAAAAAAGACGATTTTGAAGCACTTTTTAAAAGGAATTTTAAAAGGAAAATTACTAGCGCCAAAGTTGAAAAAATCTGCTGACAAATCACTATCGCAGCGTGGATGCAGCCATTCCAATACGATTTACGATGCTCAGCTGCAAAAGACAATAGTATTACGCATGCAGCCGCGGCACCGAGCAACCTTGACGCAGCCATTACAATGCGTTTCGCAGCATCCCGTAGCAAACCTGCACCTATCTACGGACGTGGCAACAGCAAATGACAACAATCATGCAGCCATTCCAATGCGATCAGCAACCACAGCTTCAAGAAACGCATAGAACTACGCACACAGGAACAACCACACTTGTTGCAAAACACATAGAAGGAACCAATCGCGTCTGGAACGACCCCAGCCGCAACCGCCGCACAGACGAGGTACCTTTCATCGCCGGCTGCAGCCACTTTACACGGAAAAACACAAGGTTTCTTGCTCCGGCTTCCTCCCCAAAACAAAAGCCCATGCAAGCATTCCTGCAGCCCATTACAATGTCGATCTGCAACACAGCTTTCAGGGAAACGCATAGAACTACGGCACACAGGAACAACCACTTGTTGAAAAACACATAGAAGGAACAAATCGCGTCCGGAACGACCCAGCCGCAACCGCCCACAGACGAGGTAACTTTCATACCCGGCATGCACCACTTTATACACCACAAAACACGGAAAACACAAGGTTTCGTGCTCCGGCCTTCCTGCTCCCCAAAAACATAGTCCCATGCAACATTCATGCGCGCCATTACAATGGCGATCTGCAACCACCGCTTCAGGACACGTCATAGAACTACGCACACAGGACAACCCTTGTTGCAAAACACATAGAAGAAACCAATCGCGCACAAAACGACCGCAGCCGCACCCGTCGCACACACGAGGTACCTTTCATCGTCGCCTGCAACCACTTTACACGAAAAAACGCAAGGTTTCGTGCTCCGGCTTCCTCCCCAAAACATAGCCCATGCAACATTCATGCAGCCATTCCAATGCGATCTGCAACCACACCTTCAGGAAACGCATAGAACTACGCACACAGGAACAACCACTTGTTGCAAAACACATAGAAGGAACCAATCGCGTCCGGAACGACCCCAGCCGCAACCGCCGCACAGACGAGGTACCTTTCATCGCCGGCTGCAGCCACTTTACACGGAAAAACATAAGGTTTCGTGCTCCGGCTTCCTCCCCAAAACATAGCCCATGCAACATTCATGCAGCCATTACAATGCGATCTGCAACCACAGCTTCAGGAAACGCATAGAACTACACCACAGGAACAACCACTTGTTTGCAAAACACATAGAAGGAACCAATCGCGTCCGGAACGACCCCAGCCGCAACCGCCGCACAGACGAGGTACCTTTCATCGCCGGCTGCAGCCACTTTACACGGAAAAACACAAGGTTTCGTGCTCCGGCTTCCTCCCCAACTCATCACTTCCCTTCCTCACCACTTCCCATCGTCACCACTTCCCATCGTCACCACCTCCCTTCGTCACTGCTTCCCTTCCTCACTACTTCCCTTCCTCACCACTTCCCATCGTCACCACTTCCCTTCGTCACCACTTCCCTTCGTCACCACTTCCCTTCGTCACCACTTCCCTTCCTCACCACTTCCCTTCGTCACCACTTCCCCTCGTCACCACTTCCCTTCCTCACCACTTCCCTTCGTCACCACTTCCCTTCGTCACCACTTCCCATCGTCACCACTTCCCTTCGTCACCACTTCCCTTCGTCACCACTTCCCTTCGTCATCACCTCCCTTCGTCCACTTCCCTTCCTCACCACTTCCCTTCCTCACCACTTCCCATCGTCCCCACCTCCCTTCCGCACCATTCCCCTTCATCATCACTTCCCTTCGTCACCACTTTCCTTCGTCACCACTTCCCTTCGTCACCACTTCCCTTCGTCACCACTTCCCTTCGTCACCACTTCCCTTCCTCACCACTTCCCTTCGTCACCACTTCCCTTCGTCACCACTTCCCTTCCTCACCACTTCCCTTCCTCACCACTTCCCTTCCTCACCACTCCCCTTCATCATCACTTCCCTTCTTCACCACTTCCCTTCCTCACCACTTCCCTTCCTCACCACTTCCCTTCGTCACCACCCTGTGTCATAGCTTCTTATTCTTTTGTTGTGTATTGTTAGATAATGTATTGTTCTGTGATCTACCACCCTTCATCATTCATCATAGTCAATTCCATTGGTTCTTATTCTTCTATGATGTATTGTTAGATCACGCACCACCCTTCATCATAGTCAATTTCATCGCTTCTTATTCTTTTGTTATGTATTGTTAGATCGTTAGATCACGCACCACCCTTCATCATAGTCAATTCCATCCAGTATAGATCGCGCACCACCCTTCATCATAGTCAATTCCATCAAGTATAGATCGCGCACCACCCTTCATCGTAGTAAAAGTCATTCGTAACTCGGAAGTATTGCTTCCCAACTTCCTTTGATAATGGTATGGAGATAGCCACTGGCTATTTAACACTTTGCGCACTGGAAAACCAGTATTTTTTTAAACGTATGTTTTGGATCAAAAAGGTGCAGTAAATCATCCATAAATGGATCATTTTCCATAGCTATGTTGACCGGAAGGTAGAATTCACATTGAACTATGATGCAGTGCCGACGATATCACCAACAACCAGCAGTGGAAAGAACTCACTGAAAGTGAGTTGTGAATTGAGTTTGATGAATTGACTAAGCCATTTCAGTCAAAGTAGCCTTGATTGAGGATTTTACCCTCTGGTAATTTAACAGTTTGCTATTGAAAATGGCCATAGAAATAGTTGATTTACCCATTAAAAATGGCGATTTTCCATAGCTATGTTTGTTTACCAGAGGCTATGGTTTCTTGAGTTTGACATTGGCGGTTTGACTATCGCCTCAAACTGTACACGTCCCAGTCTTTAGACATGACATCGACTGAAACTGAGAAGCGACTGGTTCAGAAATAGGTTTGAGTGGTGATTGTGGCGGTACAATTGTGGATACCCTCATACCCTCTAGTAGTTTATATAAGGATATATATATATATATGTATATAATATAGCTATGGAAAATGGTGCATATTTAGTTCGATGTTTGAGTTGGAGGGTATGTTAAATTACTTTGGAGATCTTTGGAGGGTATATTCCATCTCAATGACCGCATATGTTTGTGATGACTTTGAGTTCAGGATTTCAAGGATGGGCTGAGAGCCCGATTCTGGAGCTTTGCTACCCTTCTTTTGACCCAGTTCAATACCAAAATCGAAAAGGAATGTTGGTCCAATGTGTTTAGGCTACTCTCTGGTAAGCAGAAAATGTCAAGGGCAAATCCTTCAATTTGAAGACAATTTCCTTATAGGTTTCTATTCTCCAATACATCAAGTTGGATGTGTGTTGCTATTCCCCACCATAAAAACTGGGTATCCAACTGATCCTTCAGCATTTCCGCAGCATTTCCGAATCGCCTGAGGTAACGAAGGTATTAAAGTCCCGGACTTTCAGGATGATGGTGGAAATCTGAGTGTCTCTTGGACGTGGCGCCAGGGCATTTTTTATGTGGAACTCCGAAGATCGAGATGCAGATGCGAAAAAAATTTAAGTGAAACAAGCAGCAACATATCTGTTTCCGAAAATTGGGAGCAACATGTGATTCAAACATTCCCTAAGGATCCATGTATGGAATATTTACCTACATTGGGATTATTTTAAATTACTTTAGGGGTCAATGTAGGTAAATGTTCCATACATGGATCCTCTGGGATTGGTGAAAAAACTCGTTCATGCGATAGTTTCCACTCTTTGGATTATTTACCCTCTGGTAAACGTTTACATAACTATGAAAAATCACCATTTTATAACTGGGTAAGTTGCCACTATTTCGACTGGACCATTTTCAAGTTCGCAAACTGTTAGTCATGACCAGAATTTCGACTGGGCCATTTTCAAGTTCGCAAACTGTAACAAATTACCAGAGGGTAAAATCCTCAATGTTGGATTATTTAAATGAAACATATTGAAAGACCAATGCTTTGATTCAATCGTTTCCGCGGGGTTTTTTGGTTGGCTTCCCTCGGCCCCATGGAGGGATGGTCATAGTGGATATCATCTAAGCTCCTTTCTCCTTCCCCCAATAGCTATGACTCATACAATGTGAGGCCCCCGTTCGATAGCTAAGTTGGTGAACATAACTCCAATAACTTATGGTACTTATAACGAACTAGTTACTGGGGTGAATCTAAACCAACTGAGAACTGGGGGGCCTCACATTGTACCCATGGCGAAACCCCAGCAATCTGATCATTGTAGGGGGTCCTATCGGTGTTATTTAAAAAGTGTAATTGCTTTTGGTTGTATTCCCCAAGAGATATCGTTTCTTTTTATTCTAGTGACTTTGTAACCCATATAGTCATTTGGGCTCTAGGTTTCACAACCAAAAAGTAAACGTGAAACAAAAACTATCCAGACCAGCCCCTCAATGATCATGCGAGATATCCCCTAAGGTGGAAATCTATCGAATAATCAAAATCCAGTGGAACAACCACCACATAGTTTTCTGCATTTTTGTCGAATGTCTTCTCAACTAACAACAACCCAGTTCTTAGATCTGTCTAGATTTGTTCTGATTTATACTTAGAACTCACATTCAGAAGCCACTTTAGTTTCCCATCACATTTCCAGTGATACCCATACATCTTTTTCACAAGACATACCCTCTGGTTATTTAACATAGCCATGCAAAATCACCATGCTATTAATGGGTAAGTTGCCACTATTTCTATGGCCATTTTCAATGGCAAACTGTTAAATAACCAGAGGGTATATTCAATGGTAATTCCAGGATCCTAAAATGGAGGTACTGTACCATATAAGGTCATATTT
>CAMXCT020004513.1:471087-506450 GCA_947184155.2 Cladocopium goreaui | reverse complement strand
AAATTTTGCTCCGCAATGACGGTTGAGATAAGTACTTACCACAGTTTGATATCATCATCATATATCCTACATCAACCAAATCCCTGAAAAACGCGGGTCGAGCTATCAAAACCTGGTTTTGAGCTAGTTTCTGCGAAAAAAACAAGGTTTTAGTCAACAAAACTTAGGATGGCCGTTTGGGCCTGTGACTGTCTCCCGGCAAAATGTAGTGATTTTAAGCCAAACCCAAGAAAAGTCATTTTTCGGCATTTCCCAAAAAAGTATTTTTTTGAGATTTCATCATTTTTTTAAGTTTCTGAAACCGCAAAAAATGCATTTTTCCAGGCTTTGCAATTTTCCAAGGTTTTGCGACCTCCCAAAAAAACAGTAAACTATACGAGGGATGGCCCGAGAGCGTAGAGGAGCAGAGTCTTCTGTTGTTAGTATGGAGGCACTATATTACAAGACAATATATTAAAGATGTATTATAGGCAGACGAGAAGAGTAGTATCAAGACAATATATTCCAAGTACAAGACGATAGTTTGCATCGTATCTTTCGTAAAGTTTTTCACACACAGAACTTTTTACAGACAGACGCTTTTGCACACAAACACTTTTACACACACAGAGACTTTTACACACAGACGCTTTTGCACACAGAAGTTTTTACACACAAACGCTTTTACACACAGAGGCTTTTACACACAGACGCTTTTACACACAGAAGCTTTTACACACAGAAGAATTTACACGCAGACGCTTTTACACACAGACGCTTTTACACACATGCAGACACTTTTGCACACAGACGCTTTTACACACAGACACTTTTACACACAAACACTTTTACACACAAACACTTTTACACACAGCGACTTTTACACACAGGCGCTTTTGCACACAGAAGCTTTTACACACAGACACTTTTACACAAAGACGCTTTTACACACAGACGCTTTTACACACAGACGCTTTTACACACAAACGCTTTTACACACAAAAGTTTTTACACACAGACGCTTTTACACACAGAAGCTTTTACACACAGACGCTTTTACACACAGACGCTTTTACACAGGGACGCTTTTACACACAGACGCTTTTACACACAGACACTTTGACAAACAGACGCTTTTACACACAGACGCTTTTACACAGAGACACTTTTACACACAGACACTTTTACACACAGACGCTTTTACACACAGACGCTTTTACACACAGAGGCTTTTACACGCAGACGCTTTTACACACAGACGCTTTTACACACAGACGCTTTTACACAAAGACGCTTTTACACACAGACGCTTTTACGCACAGACGCTTTTACACACAGACGCTTTTACACACAGACGCTTTTACACACAGACGCTTTTACACACAGACGCTTTTACACACAAACACTTTTACCTTTACACACAAACACTTTTACACACAGAGACTTTTACACACAGACGGTTTTGCACACAGAAGCTTTTACACACAGACGCTTTTACACATAGACGCTTTTACACACAGAAGTTTTTACACACAAACACTTTTACACAGAGATTTTTACACACAGACGCTTTTACACAGAGACGCTTTTACACAGAGACGCTTTTACACACAGACGCTTTTACACACAGACACTTTTACACACAGATGCTTTTACACACAGACACTTTTACACACAAACACTTTTACACACAAACACTTTTACACACAGAGACTTTTACACACAGACGCTTTTGCGCACAGAAGCTTTTACACACAGACGCTTTTACACAAAGACGCTTTTATACACAGACATACACAGACGCTTTTACACAAAGACGCTTTTATACACAGACGCTTTTACACACAGACGCTTTTACACACAGACGCTTTTACACACAGACACTTTTACACACAGACACTTTTACACACAGACGCTTTTACACACAGACGCTTTTACACACAGACGCTTTTACACACAGACGCTTTTACAGACAAACACTTTCACACACAGAGGCTTTTACACACAGACGCTTTTACACAGACGCTTTTACACACAGACGCTTTTACAGACAAACACTTTCACACACAGAGGCTTTTACACACAGACGCTTTTACACACAGACGCTTTTACACGCAGACGCTTTTACACAAAGAAGCTTTTACACATAGAAGCTTTTACACCACAGAGGTTACGCTTTTACACACAAGACGCTTTAACACACAGACGGCGTTTACAGACAGACGCTTTTACACAACAGCGCGCTTTTACACCAAACACTTTTACAAGCACAACACTTTTACAGCACACAGAGACTTTTACACACAGACGCTTTTGCAACACAGGACGCTTTTACACACTTCGCCGGACAACTTGGAAATCGCAATGTTACCTCAGTTTTTGGCGATCGAACCTCATTTCGTGCGAAAGGGTTGCGCCGGACAAGTTGAAATCGCAATTTGACCACAGTTTTTGGCGATCGAACCTCATTTCGTGCGAAAGGGTTGCGCCGGACAAGTTGAAATCACAATTTTACCACAGTTTTTGGCGATCGA
The DNA here is from genome assembly GCA_947184155.2 of Cladocopium goreaui. NCBI lineage: Eukaryota > Dinophyceae > Suessiales > Symbiodiniaceae > Cladocopium > Cladocopium goreaui. The sequence goes on along the minus strand of CAMXCT020004513.1, from coordinate 503,937 downwards.
ACTTCATTTCGTGCGAAAGGGTTGCGTTTCGTGCCGTCTCGTTGGCACTGCCCCTGACCCCCGCCTTCAAGAGAGAAATAGAAAAGAAGGAGAGGGCAAGAGGGCAAGAGGACGAGAGGAGAAGATGTGAAGATGTGAGGATGTGAAGATGTGAGGGTGAGAAGATGTGAAGATGAGCACCTGTGAAGATGTGAGGATGTGAAGATGAGAAGATGTGAAGATGTGAAGATGAGAAGATGTGAGGATGTGAAGATGGGAAGATGTGAGGATGAGAAGATGTAAAGATGAGTAGATGTAAAGATGAGCAGATGTGAAGATGAGCAGATGTGAAGATGAGCAGATGTGAAGATGAGCAGATGTGAAGATGAGCAGATGTGAAGATGAGAAGATGTGAAGATGAGCAGCTGTGAAGATGTGAGGATGTGAAGATGTGAAGATGTGAAAATGAGAAGATGTGAAGATGAGAGGATGTGAAGATGAGAAGATGTGAAGGTGAGAAGATGTTTTGCAGACCCCCACTATTGGAAGAACCCTGCGCTCAGACGCTCTCGGGAAAAATGCATTTTTCCAGGTTTTTGCAATTTTTCTAGGGTCTGAGATCAGGACGGATGGCGTTGGATAGCGTTGGGGCCTTCCCGCAAAGAAGAAAAATGCATTTTTCCAGGTTTTGCAATTTTTCCAAGGTCTTTCGACCTCCCGCAAAATAGCAAAAAATGCATTTTTCCAGGTTTTGCAATTTTTCCAGGGTTTGGGATAAGGACGGGTAGCGTTGGATAGCGTTGGGGCCCTCCGCAAAGCAGCAAAAAATGCATTTTTCCAGGTTTTGCAATTTTTCCAAAGTTTTGCGACCTCCCGCAAAACAGCAAAAAATGTTTTTTTCCAGGTTTTGCAATTTTTCTAGGGTCTGAGATAAGGACGGATAGCGTTGGATGGGGCCTTCCCGGAAACCAGAAAAAATGCATTTTGCAGGTTTTGCAATTTTTCCAAGGTTTTGCGACCTCCCGCAAAATAGCAAAAAATGCATTTTTCCAGGTTTTGCAATTTTTCAAGGGTTTGGGATAAGGACGGATAGCGTTGGATAGCGTTGGGGCCCTCCCGCAAAGCAGCAAAAAATACATTTTTCCAGGTTTTGCAATTTTTCCAAGTTTTGGCCCTCCCGCAAACCAGCAAAACAGCAAAAAATGCATTTTTCCAGGTTTTGCAATTTTTCTAGGGTCTGGGATAAGGACGGATAGCGTTGGATAGCGTTGGGGCCTTCCCGGAAACCAGCAAAAAATGCATTTTTCCAGGTTTTGCAATTTTTCCAGGGTTTGGGATAAGGACGGATAGCGTTGGATAGGGTTGGGGCCCTCCCGCAAAGCAGCAAAAAATGCATTTTTCCAGGTTTTGCAATTTTTCCAAGTTTTGGCCCTCCCGCGAACCAGCAAAAAATGCATTTTTCCAGGTTTTGCAATTTTTCTAGGGTCTAGGATAAGGACGGATAGCGTTGGATAGTGTTGAAGCCTTCCCGGAAACCAGCAAAAAATGCATTTTTCCAGGTTTTGCAATTTTTCCACGTTTTGCGACCTCCGGCACAACAGCAAAAAGTGTTTTTTTCCAAGTTTTGCAATTTTTCTAGGGTCTAGGATAAGGACGGATAGCGTTGGATAGTGTTGAAGCCTTCCCGGAAACCAGCAAAAAATGCATTTTTCCAGGTTTTGCAATTTTCCAGGGTTTGGGATAAGGACGGATAGTGTTGGATAGCGTTGGGGCCCTCCCGCAAAGCAGCATTCTTCCAGGTTTTGCAATTTTTCCAAGTTTTGGCTCTCCCGCAAATCAGCAAAAAATGCATTTTTCCAGGTTTTGCAATTTTTCTAGGGTCTGGGATAAGGACGGATAGCGTTGGATAGCGTTGGGGCCTTCCCGGAAACCAGCAAAAAATGCATTTTTCCAGGTTTTGCAATTTTTCTAGGGTCTTGGATAAGGACGGATAGCGTTGGATAGCGTTGGGGCCCTCCCGCAAAGCAGCAAAAAATACATTTCTCCAGGTTTTGCAATTTTTCCAAGTTTTGGCCCTCCTGCGAACCAGTAAAAAAAAAAATCCAGGTTTTGCAATTTTTCTAGGGTCTAGGATAAGGACGGATAGCGTTGGATAGTGTTGAAGCCTTCCCGGAAACCAGCAAAAAATGCATTTTTCCAGGTTTTGCAACCAAGTTTTGCGACCTCCCGCAAAACAGCAAAAAAAGCTTTTTTCCAAGTTTTGTAATTTTTCCAGGGTTTGGGATAAGGACGGGTAGCGTTGGATAGCGTTGGGGCCCTCCGCAAAGCAGCAAAAAATGCATTTTTCCAGGTTTTGCAATTTTTCCAAAGTTTTGCGACCTCCCGCAAAACAGCAAAAAATGTTTTTTTTCCAGGTTTTGGAATTTTTCTAGGGTCTGAGATAAGGACGGATAGCGTTGGATGGGGCCTTCCCGGAAACCAGAAAAAATGCATTTTTGCAGGTTTTGCAATTTTTCAAAGGTTTTGCGACCTCCCGCAAAATAGCCAAAAATGCATTTTTCAAGGTTTTGCAATTTTTCAAGGGTTTGGGATAAGGACGGATAGCGTTGGATAGCGGTGGGGCCCTCCCGCAAACCAGCAAAAAATGCATTTTTCCAGGTTTTGCAATTTTTCAAGGGTTTGGGATAAGGACGGATAGCGTTGGATAGCGTTGGGGCCGTCCCGCAAACTAGCAAAAAATACATTTTTCCAGGTTATGCAATTCTTCCAAGTTTTGGCCCTCCCGCAAACCAGCGAAAAATGCATTTTTCCAGGTTTTACAATTTTTCTAGGGTCTGGGATAAGGACGGATAGCATTGGATAGCGTTGGGGTCTTCCCGGAAACATCCGGAAACCAGCAAAAAACGCATTTTTCCAGGTTTTGCAATTTTTCCAAGTTTTGCGACCTCCCGCAAAACAGCAAAAGATGCTTTTATCCACGTTTTGCAATTTTTCTAGGGTCTGAGATAAGGGCGGATAGCGTTGGATAGCGTTGAACCCTTCCCGGAAACCAGCAAAAAATGCATTTTTCCAGGTTTTGCAATTTTTTTAGGGTCTGGTCTGGGATAATGACGGATAGCGTTGGATAGCGTTGGGGCCCTCCCGCAAAGCAGCAAGAAATGCATTTTTCCAGGTTTTGCAATTTTTCCAAGTTTTGGCCCTCCCGCAAACCAGCAAAAAATGCATTTTTCCAGGTTTTGCAATTTTTCTAGAGTCTGGGATAAGGACGGATAGCGTTGGATAGCGTTGGGGCCTTCCCGGAAACCAGCAAAAAATGCATTTTTCCAGGTTTTGCAATTTTTCCAGGGTTTGGGATAAGGACGGATAGCGTTGGATAGCGTTGAAGCCTTCCCGCAAAGCAGCAAAAAATGTTTTTGGATAGCGTTGAACCCTTCCCGGAAACCAGCAACAAATGCATTTTTCCAGTTTTTGCAATTTTTCCAAATTTTGCGACCTCCCGCAAAACAGCAAAAAATGCTTTTTTTCCAGGTTTTGCAATTTTTCTAGGGTCTGAGATAAGGACGGATAGCGTTGGATAGCGTTGAACCCTTCCCGGAAAACAGCAAAAAATGCATTTTTCCAGGTTTTGCAATTTTTTTAGGGTTTGGGATAATGACGGATAGCGTTGGATAGCGCTAGGGCCGTCCTGCAAACTAGCAAAAAATACATTTTTCCAGGTTTTGCAATTTTTCCAAGTTTTGTCCCCCCCGCAAACCAGCAAAAAATGCATTTTTCCAGGTTTTGCAATTTTTCTAGGGTCTGGGATAAGGACGGATAGCGTTGGATAGCGTTGGGGCCTTCCCGGAAACCAGCAAAACATGCATTTTTCCAGGTTTTGCAATTTTTCCAAGTTTTGGCCCTCCCGCAAACCAGTAAAAAATGAATTTTTCCAGGTTTTGCAATTTTTCTAGGGTCTGGGATAAGGACGGATAGCGTTGGATGGGGCCTTCCCGGAAACCAGCAAAACATGCATTTTTCCAGGTTTTGCAATTTTTCCAAGTTTTGGCCCTCCCGCAAACCAGTAAAAAATGAATTTTTCCAGGTTTTGCAATTTTTTTTCTGGTTCCTGGGATAGGACGTGATAGCGTTGGATGGCGGCCTTCCCGAAAACAAGCCAAAAAAAAACAATTTTTCCAGGTTTTTGATTTTTTTTCCCGAGAGCGTCTGAGCGCAGGGTTCTTACAATAGTGGGGCTCTGCAAAACATCTTCTCATCTTCACATCTTCTCATCTTCTCATCTTCACATCTTCTCATCTTCACATCTTCTCATCTTCACATCTTCACATCTTCTCATCTTCACATCTGCTCATCTTCACATTCTCACATCTTCTTCACATCTGCTCATCTTCATCTTCTCATCACATTTGCTCATCTTCACATCTGCTCATCTTCACATCTGCTCATCTTCACATCTACTCATCTTCACATCTTCTCATCCTCACATCTTCCCATCTTCACATCCTCACATCTTCACATCTTCACATCTTCTCATCTTTTCATCTTCACATCCTCACATCTTCACAGCTGCTCATCTTCACATCTTCTCATCTGCACATCTTCACATCCTCTCATCTTCACATCCTCACATCTTCACAGCTGCTCATCTTCACATCTTCTCATCTTATCATCTTCACATCTGCTCATCTTCACATCTGCTCATCTTCACATCTTCTCATCCTCACATCTTCTCATCTTCACATCGTCACATCTTCACATCTTCTCCTCTTGTCCTCTTGTCCTGTTGCCCTCTCCTTCTTTTCTATTTCTCTCTTGAAGGCGGGGGGCAGGGGCAGTGCCAACGAGACGGCACGAAACACAACCTTTTCGCACGAAATGAGGCTCGATCGCCAAAAACTGTGGTAAAATTGTGATTTCAACTTGTCCGGCGCAACCCTTTCGCACGAAATGAAGTTCGATCGCCAAAAGCCGTGGTAAAATTGTGATTTCAACTGCGATTTCAACTTGTCCGGCGCAACCCTTTCCCACGAAATGAGGTTCGATCGCCAAAAACTGAAGAAAAAAATTGCAATTTCCAAGTTGCCCGCCGAAGTGTGTAAAAGCGTCTGTGCGTAAAAGCGCCTGTGTGTAAAAGGGTCTGAGTGTAAAAGCTTCTGTGTGTAAAAGGGTTTGTGTGTAAAAGCTTCTGTGTGTAAAAGCGTCTGTGTGTAAAAGTGTTTGTGTGTCAAAGTGTTTGTGTGTAAAAGTGTTTGTGTGTAAAAGTGTTTGTGTGTAGAAGTGTTTGTGTGTAAAAGCGTCTGTGTGTAAAAGCTTTTGTGTGTAAAAGCTTTTGTGCGTAAAAGCGTCTGTGTGTAAAAGCGTTTGTGTGTAAAAGCTTCTGCGTGCAAAAGCGTCTGTGTGTAAAAGTCTCTGTGTGTGTGTGTAAAAGTGCGTGTGTGTGTGTAAAAGTGTTTGTGTGTAAAAGTGTCTGTGTGTAAAAGCGTCTATGTGTAAAAGCGTCTGTGTGTAAAAGCGTCTGTGTGTAAAAGCGTCTGTGTGTAAAAGCTTCTGTGTGTTAAAGCCTCTGTGTGTAAAAAACGTCTGTGTGTAAAAGCGTCTGTGTGTAAAAGCCTCTGTGTGTAAAAGCATCTGCGTGTAAAAGCCTCTGTGTGTAAAAGCGTCTGTGTGTAAAAGCGTCTGTGTGTAAAACCGTCTGTGTGTAAAAGGGTCTGTGTGTAAAAGTGTCTGTGTGTAAAAGCGTCTGCGTGTAAAAGCTTCTGTGTGTAAAAGGTTCTGTGTGTAAAAGGGTCTGCGCGCAAAAGCGTCTGTGTGTAAAAGTGTTTGTGTGTAAAAGTGTTTGTGTGCAAAAGCGTCTGTATGTAAAAGTCTCTGTGTGTAAAAGTGTTTGTGTGTAAAAGCTTCTGTGTGTAAAAGGTTCTGTGTGTAAAAGGTTCTGTGTGTAAAAGGGTCTGCGTGCAAAAGCGTCTGTGTGTAAAAGTGTTTGTGTGTAAAAGCGCCTGTGTGTAAAAGCCTCTGTGTAAAAGCTTCTGTGTGTAAAAGCTTCTGTGTGTAAAAGCGTCTGTGTGTAAAAGTGTTTGTGTGTAAAAGTGTTTGTGTGTAAAATTGTTTGTGTGTAAAAGCGTCTGTGTGTAAAAGCCTCTGTGTGTAAAAGCGTCTGTGTGTGTAAAAGCTTCTGTGTGCAAAAGCATCTGTGTGTAAAAGCGTCTGTGTGTAAAAGCGTCTGTGTGTAAAAGTGTTTGTGTGTAAAAGCGTCTGTGTCTAAAAGTGTCTGTGTGTAAAAGCGTCTGTGTGTAAAAGCGTCTGTGTGTAAAAGCGTCTGTGTGTAAAAGCTTCTGTGTGTAAAAGCGTCTGTGTGTAAAACCGTCGTGTGTAAAAGCGTCTGTGTGTAAAAGTGTCTGCGTGTAAAAGCTTCTGTGTGTAAAAGGTTCTGTGTGTAAAAGGTTCTGTGTGTAAAAGGGTCTGCGTGCAAAAGCTTCTGTGTGTAAAAGTGTTTGTGTGTAAAAGTGTTTGTGTGTAAAAGCGTCTGTGTGTAAAAGCGTCTGTGTGTAAAAGCGTCTGTGTAAAAGTGTCTGTGTGTAAAAGCCTCTGTGTGTAGAAGCGTCTGTGTGTAAAAGCCTCTGTGTGTAAAAGCCTCTGTGTTGAAAGGTCTCTGGGTGTAAAAGCGTCTGTGTGTAAAAGCCTCTGTGTGTAAAAGACTCTGTGTGTATCTGTGTGCAAAAGCGTCTGTCTGTAAAAAGTTGTGTGTGTGAAAAAATTTACGAAAGATACGATGAAACTATTGTCTTGTACTTGTAATATATTGTCTTGATACTACTCTTCTCGTCTGCCTGTAATACATCTTTAATAATATATTGTCTCGTAATATAGTGTCTCCATAAGAAGACTCTGCTCCTCTACGCTCTCGGGCCATCCGTCGTCTAGTTAGGGTCTGGGATAAGGACGGATAGCGTTGGATAGCGTTGGGGCCTTCCCGGAAACCAGCAAAAAATGCATTTTCCAGGACTTGCAAGTTTTCCAAGGTTTTGGCCCTCAAAATCACACGTGGAAACCTCAAAATTTGATGGTTTCAAAACATCAAAAAACACATTTTTCATGGTTTCCAAACACAAGAAAAAGTACTTTTTTGGCAATTCACAAAAATTTAAGAAATTACAAAAAATGTGTTTTTTTAGTGTCGGCAACCCTTGAAAATTGTGTTTTTCAGTGTTTGGCATTTTTTTGATGTTTTTGAACCATCGTTTTTTGTGTTTTTCAGTGTTTTACATTTTTTTGATGTTTCTAAACCATCGTTTTTTGTGTTTTTTGAGGTTTTGCTTTTTTTTTGGCTTTACGGAAATGGTAGAAAATTGCTTTTTTTACGTGTTTACAGAAAACGGCTCCACAGGCCGACAACTGCCAACCTAAAACAAAACCAGGTTTTTGATGAAGCAGCTTCGCCACAACCCGTAGAAAACACTCCAAAACCTGTAAAAACTCATCAAAAACCATAAAAACCCGTACCGACCAAAAGCTTGGTTTGCCGGGGCCACCAAACCTTGTTTATTGTTGTAGGGTTAGAATGCCTCCGGAGCATATGCCCCCAAAACTTCTGAATTCTATATAGATTTTCAATACATAAATGAAATCTAGATGTGAGTAAACGACGTGTTCTTGGATCGGCGGATGACGATGTTGCATTTTTTCTGCATATTCTTTCAAGTTTAGTGATCATGTAGTTTTTTGCTGATCATGAGCATGTTTTTTTTGGCAAATACTGTACATTCTACTTATTAAAAATACGATATTGCATTTTTTCTGCATATTATGATATGTTTTATTGGTCATGGGTAGATTCTTTTGCAATTTACATGCGTATTCTGCATATTTGCATTATATGGAAGACACGGGACGGTCGAAAATGCGTCAAGAATTTTGGAGTTTTAGGGGTTTCAGGACTAAGTATATAAATAAAGTTAGAATGCCCGTCGGAATTTTCCCACGGCAATTCAATGTTGATTAAACAGAATGGTAACCTCCGAAAACGGCATTATACACACATATATATATATATGTACTGTATATATTACATATATGTACAGTGACAATCACGTACATACATACATAGTAGATGTGAGTAAATGAGGTGTTCTTGGATCGGCGGATGAAGATATTGCATTTTTCTGCATATTCTGACATGTTTTGTTGTTCATGGACAGATTTGTTTGCAAGTTACATCAAATTCTGCATATTTGCAGTACATGGAAGACACGGGACGGTCGAAAATTGGTTAAGAATTTTGGAGTTTTAGGGGTTTCAGAACTAAATAAATAGGGTTAGAATGCCCGTCGGGGATTGTCCCACGGTATTTCCCCCGATAATGAAATGTTGATTAAACAGGATGGTAGCCTCCAAAAACGGCATTACACACAGACGATGTTGCATTTTTCCAATATTCTGTCATGTTTATTGATCATGTTTTTTTTGCTGGTCATGAGCATGTTTTTTTGGCAAATACTGTACATTCTGCATTTTTTTTGAAAATAACAATACGATGTCGCATTTTTCTGCATATCATGACAGCGCTTATTGTTCATGGAAAGATTTGTTTGCAATTTGCATGCATATTCTGCATATTTGCAGTACCATATACATGGAAGACACGGGACGGTCGAAAAATGCATCAAACATTTTGGATTTTTAGGGGTTTCAGGACTAATAAATAGAGTTAGAATGCCGTCCCGGATTTTTTAAGGGGTTTCAAGATTAAATAAATAGGTTTAGAATGCCCGTCGGGGGATTGTCCCACGGTATTTCCCCCGATAATGAAATGTTGATTAAACAGGATGGTAGCCTCCAAAAACGGCATTACACACAGACGATGTTGCATTTTTCCAATATTCTGTCATGTTTATTGATCATGTTTTTTTTGCTGGTCATGAGCATGTTTTTTTGGCAAATACTGTGCATTCTGCATTTTTTTTGAAAATAACAATACGATGTCGCATTTTTCTGCATATCATGACAGCGCTTATTGTTCATGGAAAGATTTGTTTGCAATTTGCATGCATATTCTGCATATTTGCAGTGCATGGAAGACACGGGACGGTTGAAAATGTGTCAATAATTTTGGAGTTTTAGGTGTTTCAGGACTGAATAAGTAAGCTTAGAATGCCCGTCAAGGGTTTTCCCACCGTATTCCCCACGATAATGTAAATGTTGATTAAACAGGATGGTAACCTCCAAAAAGGCATTATACACAAACGATATTGCATTTTCATCATTTTTCTAATACTCTGTCATTTTTTATTGATCATGTTTGTTTTTTGCTGATCATGAGCGTGCTTTTTTGGCGAATACCTGCATATTCTACATATTCTAAATACGATATTGCATTTTTTCTGCATATTATGCCATTGTTTATTGTTCATGGAAAAATGTTTGTAATTTACATGCATATTCTGCATATTTGCAGTACATCGAAAAGACGGGACGGTCGAAAATGCGCCAAACATTTTGCAGTTTTAGGGGTTTCAGGGCTAAATAAATAGAGTTAGAATGCCGTGCCGGATTTTTAAAGGGGTTTCAAGATTAAATAAATAGGGTTAGAATGCCCGTCCGGAATTGTCCCACGATATTCTCCACGATAATGAAATGTTGATTAAACAGGATGGTAACCTCCAAACACGGCATTATACATACATACATATATGCTCTGTATATAGTGCATATATGCACATTTACAATCATGTGCATACATATGAGATGTGAGTAAACGAGGTGTTCTTGGATCGGCAGATGACGATATTGCATTTTTTTCTGCATATTCTGTCAATTTTAGTGGTCATTTACTTTTTTGATGAGCATGTTTTTTGGCGAATGCCTGCATATTCTACATATTTATAATACGATATTGCATTTGTCTGCATATTTTGACATTGTTTTATTGTTCATGGAAAGATTTGTTTGCAATTTACATGCATATTCTGCATATTTGCAGTACCATATACATGGAAGACACGGGACGGTCGAAAAATGCATCAAACATTTTGGATTTTTAGGGGTTTCAGGACTAATAAATAGAGTTAGAATGCCGTCCCGGATTTTTTAAGGGGTTTCAAGATTAAATAAATAGGTTTAGAATGCACGTCAGGGATTTTCCCACGATATTCTCCACGATAATGAAATGTTGACTAAACAGGATGGTAACCTCCAAAAACGGCATTATACACACGTATATATGCGCTGTAATCATGTACATCTACAACCATGTACATACATATTAGATGTGAATAAACGAGGTGTTCTTGGATCGGCGGATGACGATATTGCGTTTTTTTTGTCATATTTTGTCATTGTTAATTCATCATGGGTAGATCCATTAGTTTTCATTGGTTTTTCATTACTTTGACGATGGTTTTCAATATTTTTCATCGTTTTTTTCATTATATGGTACAACCGAAAGTTATAATGCCACCTTGGTGGAAAGACATGGATTTCCAGAAAAAAAACGCGTACCGCGTGAGAAATCTGGGAGGCATTCTAACCTTATTTATTTAGCCCTGAACCCCCTAAAAAAATCCGGGACAGCATTCAGTGATTTTTCATTATTTTCAAGATGTTGTTCATTATTTTTTCAGTCTTTTTTTCATTATTTTCAAGGTGTGTTGAATTATTTTTCATTGATTTTTCAATGTTGTTACATGTGTTTCATTATTTTTCATTGTCTTTTGGGTATTTGTTTTGCTATTTACATGCATATTCTGCATATTTGCAGTGCCATATACATGGAAGATACGGGACGGTCGAGAATGCGTTAAGAATTTTGGAGTTTTAGGGGTTTCAGGACTAAATAAATAAGGTTAGAATGCCTTCAGGACTAAATAAATAAGGTTAGAATGCCTCCCGGATTTTTCACGCGGTACGCGGGTCTTTTCTTGAAATCCACATCTTGCCACCAAAGCGGCATTCTAACTTTCAGTTGTCGGTTATAATTAAAAAAACTGTTTTTGGGAGCTCAGAAAGGCTACCCCCCTTGAGCGGTGTCCCCCCCACAAATAAAAGGACGCCCCCCCCCCAATTAGTAAACCCCAGCCAGCCGCGAGAAGTTTTTTTGTATGCGTGCTTCAGATTGCAATCAATTAAGCAATGAACTATTTCAACAACTACATCAACATTGCCCGATCTTTCCTCATCCACCTCGCAAGTATAATATACTTTTGCAATGTTGCAATTTCAAGACGCCAAAACTGGAAAAAAAAACATCCCCCAAATGATCGATTTCTAATTAAAATATAATTAAAAAATGCTGTTTTTGGGAGCTCAGAAAGGCTACCCCCCTTGAGCGGTGTCCCCCCCACAAATAAAAGGACGCCCCCCCCCAATTAGTAAACCCCAGTCAGCCGTGATTAATTTTTTTGTATGCGTGCTTCAGATTGCAATCAATTAAGCAATGAATTATTTCAACAACTACATCAACATTGCCCGATCTTTCCTCATCCACCTCGCAAGTATAATATACTTTTGCAATGTTGCAATTTCAAGACGCCAAAACTGGAAAAAAAAACGCATCCCCCAAATGATCGATTTCTAATAAAAATCTAATTAAAAAATGTTGTTTTTGGGAGCTCAGAAAGGCTACCCCCCTTGAGAGGTGTCACCCCCACAAATAAAAGGACGCCCCCCCCCAATTAGTAAACCCCAGTCAGCCGTGATTAATTTTTTATATGCGTGCTTCAGATTGCAATCAATTAAGCAATGAATTAATTCAACAACTATAGCAACATTGCCTGATCTTTCCTCATCCACCTCGCAAATATGCTTTTGCAATGCGGCACTTTTACTACTGCTATTACTACTGCTGCTGCTGCTAATACTACTGCTAAAACTACTGCTACTACTACTGCTACTACTAGCACTACCACTACTGCTGCTGCTACTGCTGCTGCTACTACTGCTACTACTGCTACTTCTTCCTCTTCTACTACTACTAATACTACTAATACTACTAATACTACTAATACTACTAATACTACTCATACTACTCATACATACTCATACTACTAATACTACCAAAACTACTAATATTACAAAGTACTACAAAGTACTACAACAAAAACAAAAAACAAAAACAACAACGACAACAACAACAACAACAACAGCAACAACAGCGACAGCAACAGCAACAGCAACAACAACAACAACTACTACTACTACTAACTACAACTGCTACTACTACTACTACTGCTACTACTACTACTACTACTAACTACAACTACAACTACAACTACTACAACGACGACGTAATTTGATAGAAGGCACCCTCTATCAGTGCAAGGGCTGTGCTTTCAGTAGGTCGAAACCGCACTATTGCCAAACACACTGGTTTCAGATGTTTTTTGTGGGTTGGCTCATCATGTTGGGAAGAGGTGGCTCTCTTTCATTGCAAGAGCTGTGCTTTCAGTACGTCGAAGCCGCACTATTGCCACACACAGTGGTTTCAGAGGTTTTTTGTGGGTTGGCTCATCATGTTGGGAAGAGGTGGCTCTCTTTCATTGCAAGAGCTGTGCTTTCAGTAGGTCGAAGCCGCGCTATTGCCAAACACAGTGGTTTCAGAAGTTTTTTGTGGGTTGGCTCGTCATGTTGGGAAGAGGTGGCTCTCTTTCACTGCAAGAGCTGTGCTTTCAGTAGGTCGAAGCCGCACTATTGCCAAACACCGTGGTTTCAGATGTTTTTTGGATCACGATGATGGGAAAAGGTGTCTTTTTATCCGTATTTGGCGGGGTTTCATTGATTGGGGGGGTTGTTTGGAGGTTTGGCTGCGGGTTTGGTTGGGGGGTTAGGGGGCTGTTGCGCATTGTGTTTTTGATTCCGGCAAACCCCTTCCAGGCCCAGTCAGTGGTTCTATATAGCCTTTTCTTGCCATTTAGGGCAAGCCCCCGTGGCATAGTGGTGTAGAATAGGCTTTGAGCCCCTTGGCCCGGCTTCTATTCCCGGAGGGCCGGAGGGTGCGTCTTGCAGCCCGGGGGTGGCACCTGGCTTGAATGCTTGTGTGTTGTGCTTCTTTTCTCCGCCAATGTCTTGCTGTTATGATAGCTACCTTTGCCTGCTTCTGGACTTTGCCTCTAATTACTTCACGGTGGCTTTCTTTCATTGCAAGCGCTGTGCTTTCATTAGGTCGAAGCCGCACTATTGCCAAACACAGCGGTTTCAGAGGTTTTTTGTGGGTTGGCTCATCATGTTGGGAAGAGGTGACTCTCTTTCATTGCAAGAGCTGTGCTTTCAATACGTCGAAGCCGCACTATTGCCAAACACGCCAAACACACTGGTTTCAGATGATTTTTGTGGGTTGGCTCATCATGTTGGGAAGAGGTGGCTCTCTTTCATTGCATTGCAAGAGCTGTGCTTTCAGTAGGTCGAAGCCGCACTATTGCCAAACACACTGGTTTCAGGAGTTTTTTGTGGGTTGGCTCATCATGTTGGGAAGAGGTGACTCTCTTTCATTGCAAGAGCTGTGCTTTCAGTACGTCGAAGCCGCGCTATTGCCAAACACACTGGTTTCAGATGTTTTTTTTGCGGGTTGGCTCATCATGTTGGGAACAGGTGACTGACTCTCTTTCATTCCCTCATGGGATTCTGATGGTTTACCATTTAATTTCTATTCTTTCTCCATAGGGATCTGATGGTTTACCTTTGGTGTTCAAATCTTTTCCCCTAGGAATCTGATGGTTTTTCCGTGGTTTCCTCATCTTCCCTCATGCGAATATTGATGGTTTACCATTCATTCTCTAATCTTTTCCCAAAGGAATCTACTGGTTTACCAAGGGTTTTCTTTTTTTCTCATTGGAATCTGATGGTTTACAATATTTTTCTAATCTTTTCTCATAGGAATCTGATGGTTTGCCACTGGTTTTCCTATCTTTTCCCATGTGATAATCTGATGGTTTACCATAGGTTTTCTTATCTTTTCTCATAGGATTTTGATGGTTTACCAAAGGTTTTCTTATCTTTTCTTATAGGAATCTGACGGTTTACCATAGGTTTTCTTATCTTTTCCCATGTGATAATCTGATGGTTTACCATAGGTTTTCTTATCTTTTCTCATAGGATTTTAGATGGTTGACCATAAGGTTTTCTCATCTTTTCTCATAGGAATCTGATGGTTTACCATAGGTTTTCTCATCTTTTCATAGGAACCTGATGGTTTATCGTTTGTCCCGCCAGCCCTGGGGTTCCCGGAGCCACCGAATGTCTCGCTGAGGTGGATCAGTGTCCGTTTTCCTTTTTTTTTTGGGCTCAGATGGACGCCGTAGTCCTCGCCGTGTACGCGTCTCTTTCCATATCATGGTTACTTCGCTGCAGCGGGTGTGATCTGTGGCCGACGTTTCGACCGACGTGCGCGCAACTTTGGGAAGTTCTTCATGTTTCTCGGCTGAACCGTTTGTTGGCACGTTGGTTGGGGGGTGGGGGGGGTGGGGGGGGTGGGGGGTTCGGGGTGGGGTGGGAGGGGTGTAATAACGTCCTGTCGACGACCTTCTTGATGGTCTTCGTGATCTTGCAACATCCAACATCCAACATCCAACACGCTCTTGATGCTACGCTGTGGCACTTCTTCTTGCAACATCTAACACGCTCTTGATGCTACGCTGTGACACTTCTTCTTGCAACATCCAACACACTCTTGATGCTACGCTGTGGCACTTCTTCTTGCAACATCCAACACGCTCTTGATGCTACGCTGTGGCACTTCTTCTTGGAACACCCAAGTGAACACAAAGAGTTACGCAGTGCTTCCGCTGCCTCCGAAAGTTACTTCCAAAGGGTCCTCGGCTGGCGCAGAATCTCCTTTGGAAGTAGCCAAAGGAGTGAATCAGAAGTTGAAACCAGGGAAGCACATCGCTTCTGCAGGTGGCTCCCCGGCGCTGCAAGAAGCAGCTGGTCTTGCCAAGACTCCAAGTTTGAAAGGTGTTTCCCATCTCCGCTTCGTATTTACGCCGCTGGCCACCCTCCCCAAAAAAAGGTATGACCCAAGACTATGTGACACTGCTACGCAAACGGGTGCAAGATGGGATGGCAAAAGAAAGGAAAGACAGTTTCATATTGGCAGCTGGTGACAATGTGGCTGAAGGTTTGGCAAGTGTATCAAAAGGACAGCTGAGACGGGATGGGTCTCTTGTCAACCCCTGCGCGTAACAAGATCGAGCACCGCAATCTGCTGTGCGCGCACTACTTGAACAAGGAGCCTGGCTTGGAACGCGTTCTTCGAGCTCTTGCCGTACATAGGCAAAAAGCGTCAAATGGATTATATAACAAGGCCATCGCAATGCTTCCAGAAACCTTTGGAACTTGTGACCGCGGTGAAAAGCGCAAAAAAAGGTGACTATCAGCTTTTGGGCCGCTGTGGCAAACACAGATTGTATTGGTATTTGCAATGAATTTTAATGGATCTCCATTTTCCTTGGCGTTCGCAGGGGTTTTGCATCATCATTTTAATGACTATGTACGGACACTTGATAAAATCGGCAACCCTTCCACGGAATTTGCTTCTTCCATTCTGCAAAACCAACACAGTTTGTTAAATTGACGCTTCTCATCGACGGACATTTTTCAAAAATGTCCGCGCGCCCCATGATCAACAACTGATGAGTTCACATCTTCAGAAACACAAAAAACATTGGAAAACCCCATATAAAATGGACATTTGCCTATGCAATGGATCTTGGAATAAATGATGCTCCCGGGTAACCTAAGGGCCGGAGCGTCATTTGTTTTCCCTTTTCCCATAGGAATCTTATAATAATCGTTTATGGATGAATGAATGGTCACATTATTTGGGGGGTTCGGTTTTTGGACCCCCTCACTGGACCTTGTTGACCTAGTTGACCTATAGGGGGGGGTTATTAATCCGGGGTTAACATTACTTGTGCTATATTGTCTTGATACTCCTCTTCTCGACTGCCTATAACACATCTTTAATATATTGTTTTGTAATATGGTGTCTCCATTCTAACAAGAGAAGACCCTGCTCCTCTACGCTCTCGGGCCATCCGTCGTCTAGTCTGTACAGAGGCCAACACCCAATCCAACATTTATCTAATATCCTGTAAATAGTTCGGTTTCACATGTTCATGGTTGATTGCAACAATGTAGTTATTCAACAGTTGGATGATGACATGAAGCCAACAAAATTGGCAACATGTCAAGGAGGCGTGTTAATCCGCCGGCCTGCCGGCGTGTCTGATGGTAAGGTGTTGTTCTTGGCTTGTACTTGTTCCTTTGTTCTCTTCCCGCGCGTTTTTGCTTCGTCTGAATCAAAGTCACCCCCCCCTTGTTTTTATTTCGACCTAATACCTACCAGGTACTATGCATGAGTATTGAGCACATTTATATGCGCCCTTCAAGGCTCAAGAGGTATATAGAGTAACCCTGTAGACATAGCACTGACCGGCAACAGGCTGAGTAAAAGAGTGCTGTCATTGGGGAAGACGCCTTAGCTGATCTTGAAGTAGACGCTAGGGCCCCTCTTCAAGTGGTAGCGGAGCAGTGATCCCTCATTGAGGGTGAGCTCCAGGTAGAGCCCAAGCAATGGCAAGCCATGGCTATGATGATGATGACTTCGACATTGTCGATGCAAATGAATGGAACCAATATGACTCTTATGCAATGAGAAGAGCACCCCAGCAGACACAGATTCACATGACGCAACAAATGACCACAAAGGTAGCTCCAGCATATGATGGGAGAACTAGCTTCTTTGCTTTTGAAGATGCAATTGATGACTGGTGTGACATCACGGAGTTAGAACCAGAGAAACGTGGTCCAGCCTTGCGCAATCGACTGGAAGGAGATGCTCAACAATACAAGAGACTCTTGGATAGAGAGATGCTCAGGGATCCCCAGGAAGGAGTGAACTATTTCAAAAGATTTCTACGACCTCATTTCATCAAAGGTGCCCAGAACGTGTTCTTATACCGTTTCATGCAGTTCATGAAGTTCAACAGAGGAACCATGGATCTTCAGAAGTGGATGACTAGATTTCAACTCACTGGAAATAGACTTATTGAGTCTTGGATGGATTTACTTCCAGAAGCAACAGTGACTAGTCCTGAAGCAATCCTGTTTGTTACACAAAAACGTCAAGAACATGACCGAGATCAACAAGAAAGAGCTGATGTAGCAGCAGCCTCAGGAGCAGCCCCTCATGTACCTGTTCCTTGGTCAGATGAACTGGCATTAGTGGCATTCAGACAGTATAATGAGCAGCGTAGACAAGTACAAAGACAAGCATTCCCACTGGGTGAAAATTTGCTAGCATTGATTTTTGTAAGTCTAGCTGACCTGAGTCAAGATCAGAGAAATACACTCACAAGTATCATGACACATCGTGGACGAACCCTCGATCAATACAACATTCAAGAACTACGTGATCTGTTTTTGGAAATGTTTTGCACTACCAAAACAGCAGTTGACAATCCATTGATGCAACCCTCTGGCATGGCGCAGAGAAGATCTTTCCTCGTACTGGATGAAGGTGAACTAGAAGGAACCGACGGCTATTGGGCCGAAGATGAAGAAGACGGCGCAGAAGGATTCCTGGATGCTTTAGAAGATGTTTTCTGGGTTTATGATGACGTCAACTTCACATGGTATCAGAGAAGGTTCCAAGGCAAATACATCAAACGAGGCAAAGGTAAAGGAAAGAGAAAAGGAAAAGGCAGAGGAGGACGAAGGTTCTTCAGATCAAGAAAAGGAAAAGGCCGAGGAAAAGGAAGAAGAAAAGGCCGCTCTCACATGGTGAGTGAAGAAGGTTATGAAGAAGATTGGCAAGAAGAAGAATGGAATGAAAACTATGACGGCTATTGGGCCGATGATCAAAACTGGAATGAAGGCTATTGGGCCTATGATGATTCATACTACATGGATGAGTATGGATACTTCCAGAGGAAAGGAAAAGGAAAAGGAAAAGGAAAGAAAGGCAAGAAAGCCAAGGATGATGATGGCAAAGGAGGAAAGCCAGGAGATGGAAAAGGCAAGTCGAACTATGTTCAACCTCAGACCACATCAGTTCCTGCCATACAGAATCAACAAACCCAACAAGCTCATTACTCTTCTGCTGCATCAAGTTCTGGTCATGGTTTCTTTGCATTTGGAAGAACTGACCCATTACGTGTTGATGTTGCAGAGACAGAGCCAGCACGTGTTGATGTTTTGACATCCACGTATGAACAACAAGAAGTACAACGACGCACTCGTCGTGGAGGACAGAACCAACGTGATGCAACAGCACATCAAAACAGAAGGGAAATGAAAAGATTCCCTGTTCTGGTTGGAGAAGTTGATGCACTTCGACAAGGTGTACAACGACGTCCAGCTCGTGTGCCCAGGCAAGTTGGTCTTCAAGAAGGTGAGGCTTCATGGAAGCCATTGGCAAAAGGCACAACATTGTTTTCACATGGATGCTCTACAGAGATAGAGGAACCATCGCAGCAGAGTGCTTTTTCATTTCATACTATACAGACTGATCTGGCATGTGAGAAAGGACTAGCTTTTCACACAGAGAATTCTGCACCACCAACTGTGTGTATTCTGGATCTTGGATGCACAAGAGCTATGGGCTCTCGACGAGCAGTTGAAGCATTTTGCAGATATGTTGACTCACATCCCAACAGTGGACTCTGGTATGAAATTCAGCCAACAAGTTCAAGATTCTTCTTTGCAAATTCACAACAATCCAAATGTACTGAGAAGCTCGTGATATTCATGTATGATCATGGATGGAACACTCAGTTCACAGAATTCGACATTGTCGAAGAAGGTGATGTCCCATTGTTGATGTCACTTCCACAGATGAGAAACCTTGGATTTCAATTTGAACTTACTCCAGAGAAGGCTTATTTGTCCTGTGCACGTATTGGCATGAGAAAAATGGTTTTGAGGACAGCCATCAGTACTCATCTCATTCTCGACCTACAAGATGTAGCATGGTACATGAGCCAAGTTCATTTCAAGACTCCTCAAGTCAAGAGTTTCTTCTCACAACACGATCACTTTGAGTACAGCATGAAGAAGAAGCTTTGGTGACTGGTGACTACTGGCAAGTGGATCCACTACGTCGTGAACTCATCAGGCACCACAAGGACAAGAGGATGAACTTACATGAGATGACTCGATCAGAGAAAACTCCAATTCCAAAAGAACAACTTCTAGATGAGAGAGAGACACACATGGAGTTCCAGAAGAGCAAGAAGAAGGTTCTTCACAAGGACAACTGGCGCACAGAGAGGAAGAGGTTTTCTGAACAGAGTGAAGAGTTCTGGAAGGGCAAGACCATCTACAAGATCAAGGAGGACTACGTGATCCCAGATGACATTGTCAGAAGTGACATTGATCGTGCAAAGCCCTTTCGTGGAAACATTGATGATCTTTTTCACCCTGAGTCAGCCTCTTCAGCGCCATCAGGTGTACAGAAGAAGAAGCCAAGCTCCTTAAAGAAGGAGGAAGGCAAACCGATTTCGATTGGACCAGGCTCGAAAAAGATTGAGGTAGGTCCACCTGCAGCCAAGAGACACGTAGGTAAGCAGAAACCTCATGTTGTCGATGACTCTCAATCAGGTTCATCAGGAAAGAAGGTTGTTGTCTCCTATCCCAAGCTTGATGAGGAAGATGAACTTGACATAAGAGCTAGGGAGTTAGGTTTAGACAAAATTGATTCAGATGAACCTCAAGTCATTGAACCAAAACATTCTGCACCTGCGCGCAACCGTGGTAAGCAAGATTCAGAAAGTCAAGTTGAGAAACTAGGTAGTGATGCTCTTGAGCCTAGGCGAGTTTCAATTCCACTGCCTGGTAGTGAAGTGCAAGCCATGACACCAGCATACAGAAAGATGCTCAGGAAACTGGAGGATAGTGTGGAACTTTACAAACTTCACATCAAACACTATCACATGTCTCCTACTCAATTCAGACGAAGGACTTCCATGTTAGGACTTCCTGACTCTGTCTATGAGAAGTATGAAGAAATGTACAACAAGTGTCGTGTGTGTAGTACTTCAATTGCACCACCGCCGCGAGCCAGAATTTCAGGCATACGATCCACCAACTTTGGAGATGTTATCTTTGTTGATCATGCTGAAATTCAGTTGAGGAAGAACAAGTACATGGTGTTGCTTGTTCTTGATGGTGCAACCAACTTACTTTGGGCTATGGCACAAAACTCACTGAATAACAAGGAGACCATTCAGGCTCTAAGGTTGTGGACTGATGAACATAACTGTATGCCGAAGGCCATCGTAGGTGATGAAGCATTCTTCCAAGAAGACTTTCTGACTTATTACCGAACGCATGGTATCAAGGAATGTCCCTGTGGTTCAAGAACCCCATGGCCTAACAGAGCTGAATCAGCTGTCAGACTTTTCAAACGACAATGGCAAATCATGTCCAAGAACCTTGAAGATGATAGGTTCAAAGGAATTACCATCAGAGAAGCTGTGAAGCGTACTGTTTGGGCCAGAAACACTCAACTCACTGTTAGTGGTTATTCTCCTTTGGAAATTGCCACTGGTAGAAGACCACCAGATCTTCTGGACATTGAGACTTCTGATCCTGCTCAACTTAGTGTTGATCCTTTACCTGAAGACAAAACACAACTCGAGTTGCAAAGGTTAGCACTGAGGGCACATCAGGAAGCCAGACAAGCTGCTGACCTCAGACATGACATGGCCAAACGAACAATGCCATCAGATGGACCTTACAAACCAGGTGACAAGGTTTTCGTTTGGAGTTCCCCTGTCAATGCTAATGCTATTGCTTCAAAGGCATGGAAGAAGGAAAGATGGATCAGAGGTACTGTTATCTCTCAAGAAGGTGCTGTGGTCAATGTTCATGTTGACAACGCAGTCATGCGTGTTAATCAATCGTAGGTGAGACGTGACCATGATGAATGGCATGATGTTGCAGTTCCTGGATTTGACACATCAGAACCTGCTCCACTTGCAGTTGAAGATGAAGATGACTATGAACCAGATATAGCTGAATATGCTGAAGCCTACTTAGGTGAACAAGCTCACTGGTTCTGTCAAACTGGCAAGTGTGATGTTGTGGAACTTTTCAGTAGCATCACTGGTCTTAGTTGGCACATGGCACGTTTGAACATGAAGGTTGGTGAACCAGTTGACCACAAGCATGGTTGGAGTTTCAACAGTAAGAAGAAACAAAACCAAGTCTGGAAACAACTTGAGAAGCTTGATCCTGAATACGTGTTGATCACAAATCCTTCACCAAATTCCTGGAAATACTCGGTATTCAAGTTTTGCCTTGATGTGATGAAATGGCAAGTTGACCGAGGAAAAGGTTTCTTGGTGATTGCACCACCTGATTCAGGATTTGCTCAGTTTTTGGCTTGGAAGAAATTTCAGAAGGACAGAATCAAGTATCACATTGGTTGTTTCAACCTTGACATGACAAACTACTGTCGTTGTGATCCTTCAATCAAGAACTTGCGTGTGTATTACAATCATGATGAAGACTTTGACATGTTGGAACCACAGCATGCCTTCAGTAGAGAAGGGAAGCTTTGGAATGATCCACAATGGAAGGTCTTACCATCTTACTTGTGTTCATTCATTGCGCAGTTTACACAGCTTGTACCCTTGAGGGACATGAGACAGTATTTCTTGTTTGAAGATCTGTTGGAACATTTTGATGATGGAGCATTGTGTGGCACGTCAATGTTTTTGGACCGTGAACCTGAGTGCTCGTGTTTGTTGCAAGACTTGCATCATGTTGAGACCTCTATTCCAGTGTCGTTGAAGCACATCCTTCCACAGAGGTTTACCACTCAGTTACTTGTTCAAACATTGAGGAAGATTGATCAGTTGCCAAGGAGTACAGAGGCTAGTGTCAGAGAATCAACTGACCCCAGAATCATTGAACTGATTTCTGGACTTCAAGATGTCAGAAAGAAGACATTGCCTCAAATGTACTTTGAAGATTGCAGTGTGCTCAGAGGAACTTATGGAAGAGTGAATCCTTTGTTTCAACATCCTGAAGATGCTGTCTTACTCATTTGGAAACCTGGTGACTATGATCATGTTTACTTCATGTTTGTGTCACAGTTGTATCCACATCATGAACATTTCAAAATCCATGAATGGAGTATGATCGTCTTTTCACGAGAAACGACTGGTGCAATCAAGCGGAGAGTAGCAGATCCTCCTGTTCAAGGAGGTACACCACCAAATGGAGACGATCCCATTCATCCAGATGAGCATGGTGATGTTCCACCAAATGATGATGAGATGTTGAGTGGTGATGAACCAGATGATCCTCTGGATGATGATAATCAACCTGATTACAATACTGGACCTGATCCAGATGATGGTGATGATCAAGAGTACATCATTCCAGATGATTATGGACCACCACCTGATGATGATTTGGATATGCCAGGAATACAGGATTCGGGGGAAACACATCAACCAAGTTCACCATCAACTCCGTTTTCCAATCCTGACATTCCAATCGAAGAGATTGCTGATCCTGGACAGGATGACGATTCTCCACCAGGACCTGATCCAACGTCAGAGCCTATCAGAGTTCAAAGGAAACAGAGACAGATCTCAACTGATTCTACTGATGCTTTACCAAAGGCAAAGGCAAAGGTGATTATCAAGAGGCCAAAGGTTTAATTACCAGGTCATGTTCAGCCAATTTCAGTTCCTACTCAGAAACCTCATGATGAAGAAGATGAAGGACCTTCACATGATCCTACTGCCTCAAGTTCACATGATAATACAATTCCATTGCCTACTACACCAACATCGTTAACGCCAGGTGATTTTGCGCAGCCAGCGCAACAGCAGTCTTCACAAGGAACACCAGAATTGGTATCATCACAACATGATGATGATGAAACAGAACCATATGAAACAGACGACACTCCTGTTTTGACTGAGGATGACATTGCTCAGCTTCAGGAAGAAGATGTGGACACTGAACCTTACACATCAGACCACTCTCATTTTGTCAATGTTGATGGTACTGTTTTTGTTCCTTTAGGACCCAAGGTTCAAGCTGCACCTGAGTTTGGTTCATACGATGTTACTGGATTCAAACAGTTTGAACAGTATCTTGCCAAGAATGGAAAGAAGCAGCCAAAGGCAGAATCAGTTATCACTCAAGAAGTTTTGAGAAAGTATGCTAAGGAGATCAAACAAGCCAAGCTTGAAGAATTCAGAAGTTTTCTGGACTTCACTGCCATGACTTTCAGAGACAAGAGACGTCATAAGATTGACAACTATGTCACTGGTAGATGGGTGCTTACCATCAAGGTTGATAAGGATGGACAGTTCAAGAAGTTCAAGGCTAGATGGGTGTGTAGAGGCTTTCAAGATGCTCAAAAGTATGACTTACAGACTGACAGTCCTACTGCTACCAGGTATGGTTTTCGTGTGGCATCTCAGCATGCAGCCTCGATGTACTGGGATTTACTCCATTTAGACTTGAAAACTGCCTTCCTTCAGGGGGAAACATACGACTTAGACCGCCGCGTTATCCATGTTCAGTTGCCTACTGACATTGGTTTGCCTCCTTACTTGGTTGGTTTGTGCACTCGTTCCGTCTATGGACTTGCGGACGCACCACGTAGATGGTGGAACCGCCTTGACAAATTTCTGATTTCGCTTGGTATTCAACCAACAAGAGCTGACAGGTGTACATATGTATGCTATGATGGTGCCTTTAAGGAGCCAAAACAGGTTAGCTTTGCTGACTCTGAGGCAACAGAACCAGCACCTGTGACATACTACGTAAGCTCACAAGACAGTGAGGAAACACGTGATGAATCCTCCGACATTGCTGAGGAAGTTCATAAGTCTCTTTTGGTTGAAGAAAGATTGTTTTCAGCTTGCTATCAACAAACCCAAACATGGAAACAGAGGAAAGAGTTCAAGGAGAAGAAGGTTGAAGATTGTGCTTGGACTCCTGTTGTTGATGAAGCCCTGTTGAAGTTTTTGGAATCTGTGGAACACAAGTCTGGTTGGTATCCTTTTGAAAATGGTCATGCTCAAGTTGCTTATCGTGCAAAAGCTTTGAGAACTCCTGATTCACATTATGATCGAAAGAAGTTTCACTTGAGAACTTCTATTGTGAAGAGGAAAGGAGTTTGGTGGTTACTTGAGATGAATCATGACATGAAAAAGGAAAATGTTTCCACAAGTTTGGAAGAAGAAGCTGAAGTACTTGTTTCAGTCTTCTTACCTTCAGAGCGTACCTATCTTGCCACGACACCACAGTTGACACCTGAGATTGTTGAACAACTCTTGGAACACTTCATGGACCCTGTGAATGGCAGTAATGCCAAGGGAAGAAAACCTATTGGCATGTGTTGTTTACATGTTGACGACTTGTTCATTACTGGAACTCCAGAGTTTCTGGAGAAGTTCAAGAAAGTTGTCAAGTCACAATTCAAGATTGGTCATGAAGATGTGAATGACTTGATGTTCACTGGTCAACGTGTGAAATGGATCATTGATGAGAAGACCAAGAAGAAATCACACATCACTGTTGAACAATCACTTTGTGTCAGTGAACTTACTGAGGTTGCCATACCCAAAGGTTTGAAGGATGAAGACAAATGTGACAAGGATCTCCACACTGCCTATAGATCACTCTTAGGTAGTATCAACTGGTTACAATCAAGAACTCAATTTCAGTCATGTTATCAGTTTTCACGTTGTGCTTCTGCTGCTGCTTCCCCCACCGTAGGTGATTGCAAAACGCTGAACAAACTTTGCAGGCAAATTGTAGGTGACCCGATGGAACTTATGTTCTGGCCACTTCAAGGTGATCCTAGATTAGTTGCAATGCCAGATGCAGCGTTTAGGAACAACAGCGACAAATCCTCACAGCGCGCGATGGTTATTTTCATGGCTGAACCGAGAAAGGAAAAGAGCAAAAACACGAGAGGTTCACTTATTTTCTTTGAATCAACCAAAATCAAACGAACCACGTTGAGCACAACTGTTGCAGAGTTGTATGCACTCATGAAGTGTTATGGTACATGTCAAATGTTGAGAGGACTGATCAAGGACATCACTGGACTTTCAAGTGAGATTCATATGAGGACTGATGCAAACAATCTTGTGACTACTGCCAGCACTACTCATGTTCCTGAACAACAAGAGACCATTCATATGATTCAGATGCTTAGGAAGGAAGCATGTTCAGGTTCCATTGCTGACTTGTCACATATCAGAACTCAATGGTGTTTAGCTGATTGTTTGACCAAGAAGTCTGCTAATCCTCAGAATCTTATTGGTGCTGTTCGACAAGGTGTTCTTAAAGAAGTTGATGCTCATCCACCATTTAGATCATTACTGGAACACAAAGCTTACCTCAGGTCATGGTTGCCAACAGTTTGCAGTCATGTTGATTTCAGACATGATGTATTTCTGTTAGGTGACACCTCGAGGGATTCTTGACTATTTTTTTAATTTGTGCCTGCGGCTCAAAAGGCAGAGTCTCGAGGATCGTACTGTTTCTTCAACATGGCGAGCTCTAGCCGGTGGAATAGGACCTCAGCCGCAGCATCTAGCAATCAGGCACAATCGAATACTCGAGGTCAAGAATATCAAAGTTCTGGATATGATGCTACTGGAACACACTCATCTGATGGATATGCTCTGAGAAGATCAGAGGGAATCCCAGATGACAGATTTCGAACACCATCGACATTACCCAATGAGGACCATTTATCATTTTGCTATGATTACAGGCGCCAAACAGATTGGTTTCAGGCTCACGAGCAAGTGAGGAAGAAGAGAGAGCGCAATTTACATACATTGATGGGCCCACACAACATGAGACCAACTGACAGACATGAAATGTTCATGGACGCAATAGCTTGGATTTTGCACTGGGGAACTAGTCATGGAGAATTTGATGAATCTTTGAAATGGACTTCAAGTTTTCTGAAGTATCTTTGTGGCTTTACAACTCAGGCAGAAGAAAACTGGTTTGATGAACGATGCAATGATTTCCACGTGGACATGACTAGCTCATCGAGGAGAAGTTATTACATGTCATGTAGCAAGAAGCTATCCAATGTGTTGAGACATTGCAGAGACAAAACATTGTTCAATGCCAGTGGAGCTATGAACATTTCTCAATTGTTTGATCAGATGCAAGGAGACAATCCAAAGGAATATCACATGTCTGGAGCAGATTTTGCTGCTATGTTACTGTGTAATCCAAAACAACGTTTCTTTGTCGAGATCTCCATGAGATGGCAGTGGTACCCATATAGCCCCATGGCAGAGTATCCATTCGACGTTCGTCTTGGTGCTTTTCAAGGACATAGCAACCAAGTTGTCGATCCTACTGTAGCACACCACCAACTGACATACGATGAGGCTATGAGTTTGGGCTGGATTTTTCATGTCACTGATTTCATGAATTTAGATTCCATTCCACAATCAGGCCTGAAGACCTTTGTGAAAGGAAGTGGAAAAGGCAGAAGAGATGCAGTACACTTCATGTATCACAATGACAACGGTCAGGGCTACATAAGGATGGCAGAGGGCACTAAGCCTCCAAGAAACTACAGGCGACCAGTGTACCTCGTGTTGGATCCAAGTTTTATTGTGGATAACCAACTCTATCTGACAAGGAATGGTGTAATTCTATATCATGGTGACATCCCTTTCCGGTACCTCCACGTCAAGGAACAAATGCCCACCATAGCATGCAATGTTGTTCATCAAGGACGTGGTCATTCTCTACCTCCATCGGTTACAGGTGGTCCATGGCATAGAGACACAACATGGAGACATGTCATGAAGGAGAAAGGTCCAACATTTATTCCTGGACATGACATTCCTGAGGAAGTCAGAATTACAGCATGGGAGTTCATGGGTCAACAGGTTCCACAAAACTATGGAAGATTGGTTTTTGGTACACCATTATGCAACGAGAATGATTTTGACCCTGTTATGGAATCAATCTATGGTGCTGCAGCAGAAAGCTCTCAAGAAAGAGAGGGATCTGCGCAGGCTGATGAAACCATGGAAAACCCATATGAACAACCATCAAGAAGAGGACGCTCTCAAGAAAGAGAGGAACCTCAAGATGTATGGGAGCAACAACGCTCATCATCAGGAAGTCCAGAATCTCCACAATATGATGATCAGATGCTCAAGACAATCAACAAGAGGAGCCATCAGTGGACGTCCAGGACGACCCAATGGGAGAGGAAGCAGTTAACCTCTGGGAAGCAGAAGATCCACCAGATGATTTGGAAGATCCAATTGTAGAGCAAGCTACAAAAAGTTCGATCTCTGCATCGAATCCCTGGGTCCTGTATGAGGCTGGTATTGTCTGTGCAAGAGAAGAGAGCGGTGAACTCATCAAGAACTCCTCAGGAGAAAAAGTGATAGTTCTACGTGAATGGAACCTACTACTCTCTTCACAAAAGATAGCACTTCGTAGACAATCTATCACTCGCGCAGACTGGGAGAAGTTACCATGGACAGGACATCTATGCTTACTCTTCACAAGAGCTTGGGAGATTGGACGCATGTTGGCACACTTCCATAAGGAAAGAAACAGTGCAGCCATGGAAGGTTATTTGGACTCTTGTCGACGACATTGGACAGACTGGATGCGAGGTCAAGTTGCCCCAGCAGGTTGGGAAGACAGATTCAGTATCAGCAGAGACGAATGGAGAGAGAAGTTCTTGCTATATGAAAGAGACTTAGCAATACAGAAGGACATGGAGTATCTCTCAGAAGCAGTCTTTGTCTTTTACACCAAGCATCTTGACAAGTTCATTAGAGAGAACAACAAACTCTGGGGAGATTTCTGCAAGAGAAAGAGAGACCGTGATGGTAACATTTTGGATGCACTGGAGTTGAGCACTCGTGGGTATGACATGACTATCCAAGGAATTACAGTTCCCATGAACAAGAGAACAGTCATCCCAGAACCTGAACGGCATTTCTCGTTTTCCACAAAAATGATGATCATGGCAATCGATCTGTATGAAGATGAAGCACCTGCTAACTTTTGCCATTTCACCATCTTTGCTCTCAACAAGCTTCGACAATTTGTGGATAGCAGAAAGGAGTTGACTGCCCAGTCTTACAGATTCTTTGTTGAACATGCCTACAATCAATTCTTTCAGCATGAAGCATTCCATCAATCTGCAAGAGCAAGGACAAAGGTCAGGGAATGCGGTACAGGTGACTTCCACACATCTACAAAGCTCGATGGCTACATCTGGGTAGCAGGAAAAGACAAGATTGCTCACATCCCGGAATCAGAGCAACAGAATGTGGACATGGAAGATCACGATGATGATCTTGCTGAAGATGATTTGGAGTTTTTGCCAAGACTACAAGTTTTTGTTAGGCCGCAGGAGGAAAAAGCATCAGGCTCTCATGAAAGAGAGGAAGAAGGTGTAGGCTCTCAAGAAAGAGAAGAAACACAACCACAACAGGAAGATGAAATATTACCAGATGCAAATCCTCGAAGAAATCCTGAAGACCGACAGGGACTGTTTTTAGTCAGGCAACTCAAACCAGAGCACAGGAGGATCCTACAGGATATTACACTCGCAGGCCAATCAATCCTCACAGGAGATGATCTTGAAGGAGGTCAACCCCTTGAACGTGGTGACATAAGCTACTTCTCATTATGGTTGATGATGTCGGCATTATCAGATGCTTCCTTTTCAACATTTATGGAACAGTATGCACCTATGATGGGTTATGAGATCTCCTATGACACGTATCATGAGTTCAAACTGGATATTGACAAGATTCTCAAGGACAATGAACACCTCAGCGCAGAAAATTTCTTTGGTGCAGAGGATCCTGATTTGGTGGACGATGATCCAAACACTCCTCTTCCAGACCTTCAAGGACAGAGCGCTGGTGATCCTGAGTACAAGCACACTATTGAAAGTTTGAACATTGAGGATAAGCATATCATTTTGGAAACTGATGATGACCAATTGGTTGAGTGTACATTGAAATGGATCAGTATGTGCAACCAGAATGTTCAACAAAAGATCAAGGACAGTTTTGTCAAACAAGAAGAACGACAAGAGAAAGAAGATGAAGAAGAGGAGATTGTTGTCGAAGAAGAAGAAGAAAAAGATACACAGGAGCCACATGTCCCAGCTGAAAGCTCTTTTGAGAAAGAGGAATCAGCTCCACCTGAACGCTCCTCAGAGAAGGAGGAATCAGGGGAGAAGAAAGCAAACATTCAAGATGACGAAACAGCTCCTGAAGTGAAACCTGCAATTCGACTTTACTATGGTCAAGATATCACTGGAAACGAAGATAATTCAGTTTTTCGAAAATTGAAGGATTGTTTTTCAGATGGTTACCATGGTGAATGGGCAGGATTTTACAACAAAGGTTATCCAGCGCCTTCGAAGCATCGACACATGTTCTGGCATGTCAAGTACAGGAAGACTATGTCTCCACATCAAGAGTATTGGTACCATCTTACAGATGACCAGTTGATGAATGAGTACATTGCCAGACACAAGGATCAAAATCCACAACTAGAACTACAAGAACTCAATCAGCACATTGAATATGGTTGTAGTGATCCTAGGATGCATCCTCTTCATCAAGACAAGGCAGAATCATCCTCAAAAGAAGCAGAAAGGAGGATTGATGACGATTTTGGAAATCTCACAAAGGTACTCCAAGATTACGTTGAGGACCACAAGGTCTTGCCTTACTGTATGATCTTGCATAGCTTGGCTTACAGATATTTAGGTGGAGGCCTATCAGACCCAACATACAAGGATGCCGAATTTCCATACAGATCCTCTCCACAGATAACAGCAATGTTTTGGAA
The DNA here is from genome assembly GCA_947184155.2 of Cladocopium goreaui. Taxonomy (NCBI): domain Eukaryota; class Dinophyceae; order Suessiales; family Symbiodiniaceae; genus Cladocopium; species Cladocopium goreaui. The sequence goes on along the minus strand of CAMXCT020004513.1, from coordinate 474,117 downwards.
TTTGGGAAACTGGTGCAGAAACAGATTTGAAAAATGCCAGGTTCCAAAAAAATGTCAACAATTCATTCCACACATTGACTACACTATTGATGAGGATCATGAAAAATTTGATGAAAACAAATCACAGTTCAACAATTACTTCATCAATGTCATCAAGAACTTTGGAGGACATCTTTTCATGAATTGCGAGGCTGGTTCATTGTATCCTCACAGAGAAAGACTCGACGAGGTTGACTTTAAAATTTGCTTCAATGACTATCATGACTTGATGGTGGCAGCTCGCCTTGGAAAGGATGGCTATATCAAGCAAATTGCTGGATACCACACAGATGACAACGACACACGAGTTCGACAAGTCTCATGGGCAATCTTTGAAGTATCTTGGGGAAAGACAAAGGACCGAGATACAGAGGAGATTGTTGACTTGACAAGAGCTAGAATGAGGATGACACGTGTGTGCGTTTATCACGGCGGACAGAAGTATGCATCAGACTCTCCTGGCATTGTTGGTGAGTGTTTAGCTGTTATGGCTTTTGAGTGTGCCAGATATCAAGTTGACTTCATCGCAGGTGATGGAAACAAGGCATGCTATTACACCACACCAAAATCTCCAGGTGTCCCTACATACCAACACAGCCTTATCCAATTCTGGATTAACAGAATGGTGGGTGTTGCAACACAAGCCATGCGCAAGTATTTTGATTCATCTTGCCCTCCAATTAGGGTCAAGCATTTCATTTCTTGCAGTTATCGTGACTTGGATTTTCTTGCAACGCACTTGGATGGCATTACAACAGCAACATACACCGACGAGCTCATGAACAAGACAAATGGTAAAGGTGATTGCTGTATGTTAACAGTTGTTGAGTGGGGTCATTCACGTTTGATGTGTCAGGAACACCTAGATGACTTTGAAGGTGATGAAGATCGCATGAACTATGTGGGTGAATTTTACTTCAAGGTAAATGAAACTTGCTTACATGGTGATCACAACATCTTCATGGTTGCCCCAAATGATCGTGATGCTCATAATCCAATTCTTATTCATCTTGATCCTTCTGATATGTCATGGAACGAACGACATCATTACAAACATTCCTTCAAGAAGAAACAGTATGCAGATACAAGGAAGGAAAGACAGAAGGAGAAAAAGAGAAAGGCATATGAAGATCAAGCATCAACGTATCAGGGCAACGCGAGTTGGGGTGGATCCTCATCTTCTTCGTCCAGACCATGGAGAACAAGCTTTTGGCTATAAGTGAGTGTACACTTCTTTAAATGAAGATAACACAGCATGAGAGGCAATGTATACAGTTTTCTGTGCATCAGCTTATTTCACACAGATGGCCCAGATGGCATATACTCTTTTAGATAGATATAATGCCACAAGTGTCTGAACTTCAATTTAATGTAAAATAGATACTCTTGTAAAAAGAGATACTATACACATTTATCTCCATGGACCATCCTGCGAGCAGAACACTCTGAATGGAGCGAACTCCAAAAATTACCAACTTCGGATTCAGTCCATTGCTTGCTTGAATGAGCAACTTTGGAGATCCGCTATTTCCGTTTATTTCGTGATTTGGTCAATTGCTTTTCGTATGACCTGAATTTCTGAATCTTGCGAACCCGAACTTTTCAATTCGAACTTTCACCGGTAGAGCAAGGCATTTTGCCTGTGGAGAGACCGTGCGCGAAGCACCATTGGTCGCTACTGGAAAAATTAGCGAATCCGCTGTTCTTTTTCGGCATGTCCTTAGGACATTCGCTGCTTTCACGTGTTTCAATTCGAAGCCACTGCGTAACTCCGGTTTATTTTGCTATTTGGCATTGTGTAGAGAAGTCAGGAAGATACTCTTAATACCAATTGGGTACGGCAAGGCGTAGTGCTCTACTCATTGCTTTTGAATTTGTGCCTGTGTTTGTATTTCGACCTAATACCTACCAGGTACTATGCATGAGTATTGAGCACATTTATATGCGCCCTTCAAGGCTCAAGAGGTATATAGAGTAACCCTGTAGACATAGCACTGACCGGCAACAGGCTGAGTAAAAGAGTGCTGTCATTGGGGAAGACGCCTTAGCTGATCTTGAAGTAGACGCTAGGGCCCCTCTACTACTACTAATACTACTACTACTACTACAACTGCTACTACAACTGCTGCTACTACTACTACTACTACTACTGCCACTACTGCCACGACTGCCACGACTGCCACTATTGCCACTATTGCCACTACTGCCACGTGGTACTACTACCACGCCTACTCCTACTCCCACTCCTACTCCCACTCCTACGCCTCCTCCGGCGTCTACTCCGACTTCGACTCGTCAGAAGTTTACGCACAGAAGCTTTTGCACACAGAAGCCTTTACACACAGGGGCGTTCCCGGCTTCCGTCCTAAAAGCTCCCCCCCAGCAGAGTGAAGGATTTCTAGTGTTTTTTTCACCCAGAAGCTTTTACACAAAGAAGCTTTTACACACAGAAGCTTTTACACACCGCAGCTTTTACACACAAACACTTTTACACACAGAAGCTTTTACACACAGGGGCTTTTACACACAGAAGCTTTTACACACAGAAGCTTTTACACACCGCAGCTTTGACGCACAGATGCTTTTACACACAGAAGCTTTTACACACCGCAGCTTTGACGCACAGATGCTTTTACACACAGAAGCTTTTACACACCGCAGCTTTGACGCACAGATGCTTTTACACACAGAAGCTTTTACACACCGCAGCTTTAAAGCACAGATGCTTTTACACACAGAAGCCTTTACACACCGCAGCTTTGACGCACAGATGCTTTTACACACAGAAGCGTTTACACACCGCAGCTTTGACGCACAGATGCTTTTACACACAGAAGCTTTTACACACCGCAGCTTTGACGCACAGATGCTTTTACACACAGAAGCTTTTACACACCCCAGCTTTGACGCACAGATGCTTTTACACACAGAAGCTTTTACACACCGCAGCTTTGACGCACAGATGCTTTTACACACAGACGCTTATACACA
>CAMXCT020004513.1:368135-470987 GCA_947184155.2 Cladocopium goreaui | reverse complement strand
AGAAGCTTTTACACACCCCAGCTTTGACGCACAGATGCTTTTACACGCAGAAGCTTTTACACACCGCAGCTTTGACCCACAGATGATTTTACACACAGAAGCTTTTACACACCGCAGCTTTGACGCACAGATGCTTTTACACACACAAGCTTTTACAGACCGCAGCTTTGACGCACAGATGCTTTTACACACAGAAGCTTTTACACACCGCAGCTTTGACCCACAGATGCTTTTACACACAGAAGCTTTTACACACCGCAGCTTTGACGCACAGATGCTTTTACACACACAGAAGCTTTTACACACCGCAGCTTTGACGCACAGATGCTTTTACACACAGACGCTTATACACACAGACGATTGCACACACAGAAGCTTTTACACACCGCAGCTTTGACGCACAGATGCTTTTACACACAGAAGCCTTTACACACAGAAGCTTTTACACACCGCAGCTTTGACGCACAGATGCTTTTACACACAGAAGCTTTTACACTGACACCCCAGCTTTGACGCACAGATTTTTTTTTCACACAGAAGCTTTTACACACCGCAGCTTTGACGCACAGATGCTTTTACACACAGACGCTTATACACACAGACGATTGCACACACAGAAGCCTTTACACACCGCAGCTTTGACGCACAGATGCTTTTACACACAGACGCTTATACACACAGACGATTGCACACACACAGAAGCCTTTACACACCGCAGCTTTGACGCACAGATGCTTTTACACACACACACACTGGATTGTTTTTGCCCAGGCCGAGGTCTGCGACTACGCCGAACCAAATGGCTATGGCCGGCGGGCTTGCCGCAGGCAATTAAATAATATCAACGGTTGATTCCAACATCATACTATGCCCTCGGGCTCAACACAGAGCCCTTGAGTCAGACAGTGGACAACACGTCCAGACACACAGCGTGTGCAACAAAAGGTTGCAGACAACAGTGCGCAGCTTTGGCATTCAACACACCATCAACAGAGGTCTGCCATTTTACAATACATACATAGATACATACATACATTAGCATGGCACTCTACGAGTACCACGTTTTCTTTAGAGCTATTTTGTCCAAGTTTGGGTAGTTATTGACCCTAAGTTTGGTAATTATTGTCCCCAACTTTTGGGAATTTTTGTCCCCAACTTTTGGGGATTTGGGAATTTTTGTCCTCAACCTTTGGGGAATTTTTGTCCCCAACTTTTGGAATTTTATCCCCAACTTTTGGGGAAAAGTTGGGGACAAAAATTCCCAAAAGTTGGGGACAAAAATTCCCAAAAAGTTGGGGACAATAATTGAATTCCTATGGGAAAAAATATTGTCCCCAACTTTTCCCAACCGAAAAAGTTGGGGACAATAATTATTCCCATAGGAATTGAATTATTGTCTACTAATGTCAACGAGCCCTTTCGGGGCAAGGGTCCCTTACGGGTGGCTGTGCCGCGAACAAGAAGCAATAAGTCCATCTAAAGTTGTTTGTTTTTGGCAGCTAGGGGGTTGTGTGGGAATCTTGGCAGGGGTGGCTTTGCAGTACTGCAAACATTACAAGTATCAAAGAAAGCAACCATGCATTTGTTTGGCAAAGTTAGACATTTTGACGGAAATTCCCAAGCTAGCCAATGGGCCCCGAGAGTAAACACAAAAAAGATGACACGCCAACACTTTGGTATATTTTCAAATTATATCGCATTGGGGCATGCCTCACCATCATCATGTGCCAAATTACATTGATCATATTGATCGTCTAGGCCCCCTGGAATTTGTTTCCTAGCAGCGTTTACCACATCATCACACTTTCATTGGACCATCTCCCGTGTGCACACAATTTTGTTTCCGGTGGTGTCCTCTCGTATTTTAAGGTTTTACTCCTGAAGTATAACTACATATCTACTTTCTCTGTCAGTCTATTGTGTACAGCAATAGAAAATGCTTAAACATACCAACTTGCAAATGTCAGCTGTGTCTAAGGTAAAGAAAAAAATCTACAAATGATCAACCATGGCAATTGAAGGACTACTCATTTCATGAGGCTATAGATCATGCAAGGTCGTCGTGAGAGAGCAGGGTTTGTCACTGAGGCCTCATTGACGAACTGATCATCAAAGCGCCCAAGTTCGCCCATGGTTCCTCAAAACATGCAGGTGACCACAGAAGTTTCGTCAATGAAACAGGCAGTTCGTCAATATTGACGATCTGGTTCGTCAACGCGGCCAACTTCGTCAATGGTTCGTCAATGGTTCGCCAATGGTTCTTGGTGACGACAACAGTTCGTCAACAACCCAGAAAGTTCGTCAATATTGACGAACTGGTTCGTCAATAGTTCGTCAATGTGCAAGACGTGTTCGTCAATATTGACGAACTTTTTGGCCATTGACGAACTTTCTGGGTCATTGACGCAGTTTTGCGGTCGTCAGCAGCTATTGACGAACCATTGACGAACTTGGTTGCGTTTATGAACCAGATCGTCAATATTGACGAACTGCCTGTTTCATTGACGAACTTCTGTGGTCAGCCGCATATTTTGAGGAACCACTGGTGAACTGTCAAACTTGGGCGCTTACCAGTTCGTCAACGATTGAGAAATAAAGTGACAAACTCTGCTGACCACTTTGGGCGATCGATCGATGAAGCAAACAGGACTGCTGGAATTCTTGACTGCAGCCTCAGGGTTCCAGGCAGAGATGTTTTTGCATTTTTTTTGCGCACCATGATTTTTTGATCACGTCGCATTCAAGTTTGAAACAAAATCTCTGATCTATAGTACTATAGATGTATGGAGGAGGATCTTCGCAGACCCAAAACATTCAATCATGAAACAAACTGACTGTTCCTGCTAGAAACTAAACGGTGTTGAAATTGTGTGAGGCTCATGCTCATGCAGTTTGACTACACACGGCACTCCCGTGTCAAATCTGAATATCTAAATGTATCTATGTAAAACTCATCGACTGATGTGGAAAGAGACGGCACCCAGTGATTGGTGATAGGCGGTTGATGTGAAGAACTCTGGAGAAGAGGGACCGCACGAAACAAAAAAGAGGCCAATGGAAAACAGGAACTATTTTTTTTCAAGCGTCCACAATCACAAGGTACATAAATGATATTTAAAATGTATTTAACACACGAAGGTGCGGAAAAAACGCAAACAAGAACCTGTTCTGCATGGCGCACACGCACAACACTTCTTACACCTTCACCGAGATTTGACACTTGACAAAATTCAAATTATTGTAAAGTATTCAAACATTGCGGAAACATACATCACATCATTACCTCGTCTTTTGTTTTCATCATCACACACAGGCGCAGCTGTGAAAAGTGGAGAGGGTACTGCACTCACACACGCAAACAACTACAATCGAAACAAAAAATGGAAACAATCAAACGTGAATCGGATTCGCATGCTGTAACCCTTTGCCTATTTGAATTGGCAAACTCTACAAATCTGCAGAATGTGCTGGCCACCATCCACCCACCAAAAACGGAAGTGTAAAAGCAGGAAAAAGTAGGGGAACAAAACAACACCAAAACCAAACAGGAAAACGGTTGAAGGATGGCCTTTTTGTCAATTCATCGTCATTTCATCCAACATGTTTCTGCTCATCAGATAATACTATATGCAGCAGGCAGAAGGGTCTTATCTATGAAATAAATTCTTTGGTTGGTTTTGATGCACCTGATTAGTTGACGTCTGTTTATCTAACATCTGATCGGTGTCGGGAAGAAACATTATATATCATAGTAAATCAAGATATTCCCGTGAATGGGTCTGGCCCCTGGTTTTTTCAGCAACGAACCACCTTCTAAGAAACAGTTCGCGCACAGTGCGAAAGTAATGCCCTAGAATCTGTTGTATTTTGACCTCTCCGCTGAAAATCATTGTTTTTTGCTAGAAAAATCTGGAACGCTTTATTTCCAAGGTCCCTTTGACGCGGTACCAAGGGGCCCCTCCCCCGAAAGGGCTGGTTGACATTAGTATTATTGTCCCCAACTTTTTTGGGGACAAAAATTCACAAAAAGTTGGTGACGATAATTAAATTCCTATGGGAAAAGTTGGGGACAATAATTATTCCCATAGGAATTGAATTATTGTCCCCAACTGTTTGGGAATTTTTGTCCCCAACTTTTGGGGACAAAAATTCCCAAATCCCTAAAAGTTGGGGGCAAAAATTCCCAAAAATTGGGGACAAAAATTCCCAAATCACCAAAAGTTGGGGACAAAAATTGCCAAAAGTTGGGGGCAAAAATTCCCAAAAGTTGGGCAAAAGTTAGGGACAAAAATTGTAAAACAGTGCCTAAAGAGATAGCCCAAAAACATGGTAGAGAGACATGCTAATACATACATGCATGCATACATGCATACATACATACTCGGGTGGGCCCCCCGCCCCTCGGATTGATCCGACCAAAAACGAGCAAAGTACCGGAAAAGGAACAAAAAAAAGTAGTGTCTTACACGGACCATTTTTGATGCCAAAAGTTGTCGTTTTCGTTGTCGTTTTGTTATCGTCCGTGAATTCTGTGTGTGTGTGTTCTTTTTTTTCTGGAAATGGTTGCAGATGCTGCAATCATCAAAAAAGGAGTGAAGCGACCACCTGCCAGGCACCTTCCTTGTGCAGAATCTGCGCATATCTGCGCCATTACCACAACAAACAATGAAAGGAAGATACCAAAAGCACTAAATAGCCGCAGAGCTGCAGAATAATGGAAATCAAAAACTTTGAATTTCAAGCGTCTGGACACAAATCATTAACATAGCCAACGTTATCGTTTTTCCTCTTATCATTTTTTCGAGTGAAAGCTAAAAATGACTCATGGGGGATCATGGAAGACAAAACGAATAGGCGCGGGGTTTTTACAAACTCCCACTTGGAAAACTGGAGAAATCGAAAATCTTGAGCATCTTGAAAATCTTGATGGGAGGGTTCTCGGCTTAGCCCTTTGCCATGACGATGAAAAAATGAATAAATCAATGATCAATGTTGGGCTTCTCAGCTTAGCCCCTGGCCATTGCAGAAATAAAATATCGATTGGCAAGTACGTCAGAAAGGCGTCCTTTCTGATATCACAGATCAAGGCAAATGTCTTTGTTAGTGCCAGAATTGCAATGATCCCTGGCACCCCCTGCAGTAGTCGACTAATTCAGAAAAAAATACATCTGTTCAGATGTTGCAGACACACATACACACACTATTTCAGTGAGTCGGCGTGTGCCGGCGGGTGTTGCAAGCGTTCCATTGTCCAAGCGGCTGAGCTGTCGTATCGGGAGTAGAGTCGCCGCCATGGTCACTGCTCACACACTCGCTCGCCCAATCTTCAAACTCTGCATTGTCCTCAGCAAGACTGCAAAGGAATGGAATGGCGATACGCGAAGCCGCGAAACCCTGCAATCAAAACAGAATCAGAGCTGACAGCGTCCACACGCTGCCACACGTCCCCTAAAAATGAACTATAGCCACCCAAGGAATGCTGATAAAACTTTGGAATGAAAGTGAATGAAACCGCAGACCAACGCAATCAACCGCTAAATCACACGCGTACACTCACAAGCCACACGCACATGCATCTGTTTGCTGCATTCACTTGGTTTGCTCTGATCAACTGACTCACTACACCAAGAATGCACTTTGCGAAATCAACATCCAACATCGTTATAATTAGATCTAACTCCTGCTGGTTAGCATCGAAATAGCTGAAACTTAAGCCTTTTGTGTTCATCCCTCAAAACATTGTATCATAGGCCAAACATGGCCAAATGACATTGCTTGTGAGTATTTGGACGTGCGTCCTACTGTTGGCAGGCGCTTTTAAAAGCTGCAGGCTTTCCACACTGGAAGAACCTAAAAATGAAATCTGCTTCACTGGAAACATTTGTTGGAGTTCCAGGTCCCACACGCATGCAGGTGAAAAATTGGGCACTGGGAAAAAGCAACTTTAAGGTTTTAAACACTAACGTGTAATGTTAATGGTGCAAATTTCATCTTGTCAGTGGAGACAGAGCATCATGTCGTTTTCGCGACACCACCACAGCGGCCAAGAAATATTGATATCGCTTTGTAGTTTCACAGCCAAACGCTGTCTCGACATGTTCCATGTCGAGCTTCTGCTCAGGTGTGTGAAGGGTGTCATGCACTGCAGCACTCCAATGACAACAAACACGGAAGCGGATCACACTGAAGCGGAACGGAAGCGGGACGGAAGCGGGACGGAAACGGGCGGACGCGGGACGGAAGCGGGACGGAAGCGGGAAGCGGGACGGAAGCGGGACAGAACTGGCCGGGGATGTAAACGGTTGTGGATTGGTCATGGGCCGGAATTTTTTTTTCATACAAGGTTGATCGTTGACATTGGGCCTTCGTGCTGGCCAAAAAACACAAACAGGCATGGTTGTGGTTCACACATATGAAAACAATGGAAAAAAAAACAACGCAAAAAAAAAAAAACACACAAAAAACAATGGAAAAAAAAACAAATTACTCTACTTTGTGTGATCCCCACCATGACATTTATACATTTTGTTACTGGCAAATCTTCTGGCATTCTATCTGACATATCCTCTGGCATTCTATCTGGCATATCTTTTGGCATTCTATCTGGCATATCTTCTGGCATATCTTCTGGCGTATCTTCTGGCATATCTTCTGACATCCTATCTGGCATTCTATCTGGCAAATCTTCTGGCATTCTATCTGGCAAACATTCTGGCACTTTCTCTGGCATACCTTCTGGCATTCTATCTGGCATACCTTCCGGCATTCTATCTGGCATATCTTCTGGCATTCTATCTGGCATACCTTCCGGCATTCTATCTGGCATTCTATCTGGCATATCTTCTGGCATCATTCCATCTGGCATTCTATCTGGCATATCTTCTGGCATATTCTCTGGCAAATCTTCTGGCATTCTATCTGGCAAACATTCTGGCACTTTATCTGGCATATCTTCTGGCACTCTATCTGGCATTCTATCTGGCATATCTTCTAACATTCTATCTGGCATATCTTCTGGCACTCTATCTGGCATATCTTATGGCATTTTATCTGGCATTCTATCTGGCATATCTTCTGGCATTGTATCTGGCCGTTGAGGTCCAGCGGTGCACACTGAGCTGGGCAGGTCCCAGGTTGAGGTCCAGCAGTGCACACTGAGCTGGGCAGGTCCCCGGTTGAGGCCCAGCGGTGCACACTGAGCTGGGCAGATCCCAGGTTGAGGTCCAGCGGTGCACACTGAGCTGGAACGGTCCCAGGTTGAGGTCCAGCGGTGCACACTGAGCTGGGAAGGTCCCAGGTTGAGGTCCAGCGGTGCACACTGAGCTGGGAAGTTGGCAAAGAGCTTGGCGCAGAGAGTCGGCGAAGAGAGTTGGCAAAGAGCTTGGCGAAGAGTTGGCAAGGCGGAAGTGCAGGTGGAAGTTGATGCAGACATGGTCGAGGAGAAACTGAAGGAGGAGGCGAGGAGGAGGACGAGGAGGAAGAGGACAGCTAGTCGAGGAGGAGGAGGAGGACGAGGAGGAGGAAGATGAGGCGGAGGAAGGGCGCTCTGATAAAATCTAACAACCCTCACCTGGCAGGTGGGGAACAATGCAAAAAAAAATGGAAAACCATGTTTTACGGATAACTTCGGTAACTTCGGAGAGGCAGGGTTATGTCGAACTTAGCAAGTGCGACATATAAGTTGCTATGTCCTGCAAGTCCTTTAGCTACCGGCTCAGAAGTTACCAAAGTTAACCCTAGATAATTCACTTATAACTCTAGTTAACCCATGCTATAAGTTAAGTTAGCCTACATATAACTCCCATAAGTAGAGGGGCCCGTGGTTGTATGGTCGTTACTAAATGTTACTACCCCGTAAAAACACCCCCCGTTTCCCGCAGCTGCTTGGCAGCGGAGGGAAAATGCTGCCTGCAGTCAATCGTCGCCCGCGAGAGACCTAAGTGTCAAAGAAGTCAAGTGAGGTTCCATCGGATGCTAAGGTATAAGTTTCAAGTGCGAAGTGCAAAGCTCGAGTGCTCTTTTATGCCGGTTGACGGACGAGTTTGCACACAGCATGGCCATGGCTCCAGCCAAGTGTCTTGCTGTTGAAGTGATGGAGCATTACCACTCCAAAAAATCACTCCCGGAAACACCATGGCAGGAAAGACAGTACAGCCATGAAAAATGCTAATCAATTGAGCTTGCGCCTTGAACATCCAACGGGTTGGCTTGAGAATTAAGTTCATGATGTAAAAATGAATTCAGTCTAACTGTGCGGAAATTAATGCAGCGCAGTATGTCTTTGAATGATTTTTGGGTAAATGTTATATTCACCGCTTCCAGCCAGATCCAAAAAAACAATGGAATATGTTTTCCTCAAAAAATGTGAAAAATGTAAACTAAAAAAGCAACCAGACAAAAAAAAAAAAGCAAATCAAAAGCAAAAAAAAGCAAAAAAAATGCAAAAAAAAAGCAAAAAATGCAAACAAATGCACAAAAAAAACAAAAATACAAAAGCAAAGGCAAAAGGAACATATAAGAAGCAAAACTTCAAATCTCAATCTGTATTTGGTTGCAAAAGCAAATACCTGACCTCATGCAAACAAATATTCAAATTACCAGCAGCAAGCAAGAAGAACATGGAACAAAAACTTATTCCTTCTATTCTAACAATGATAATGATGTGACTAAAAATAAATGGGTTCAACTTGGAGTGACCCCCCCCACTAACAGTGGAATAATGGATTTTAATTGTAACTTCCCAGCCAAAATTGCACAACAACCCAGGGACCAAAACCACAAACAATTTGAGAGGCCCAATCTTCTCAATCCAAATTGGAATTTGCAGAGATTTTGTTGGATAAAATCACTTTTGGGCAAAGGGAAAGGTAGCAGTGCAGGGACGAGTTTGCTAAGGGACAAATTTTGCTAAGGGGAAAATTTTGCTTAAAGAAAAATTTTGCTAAGGGACGCGTTTTGCTAAGGGAACAATTTTGTTTAAGGACAAATTTTTCTAAAGGGAAAATTTTGCTAAGGGAAAATTGTTGCTTAAGGACAAATTTTGCTAAAGGAATAATTTTGCTAAGGGATTTTTTTTGCTAAGGGAAATTTTTTGCTTAAGACACTTTCTGCTGAAGGAAAACTTTTGCTAAGGGATTTTTTTCTTTAAGGAAAAATTTTGCTAAAGGAAAATTTTTGCTAAGGGGAAAATTTTGCTTAAGGACAAATTTTGCTAAAGGAAATAAACTGCTAAGGGACAATGTTTGCTTAAGGACAATTTCTGCTAAAGGAAAAAAATGCTAAGGGAAAATTTTTGCTTAAGGAAAAAATTGCTAAGGGACACGTTTTGCAAAGGGAAAAAAATTGCTTAAGGACAAATTTTGCTAAAGGAAAAATGTTGCTAAGGGAAAATTTTTGCTTAAGGACAAATTTTGCTAAAGGAAAAATTTTGCTAAGGGAAAATTTTTGCTAAGGGAAAATTTTTGCTTAAGGACAAATTTTGCCTTGGAGATAGGAGTGCTGCATTTTTTTGAGGTGCCTCCAGGCGGTTCAGTGGTGAGTCCCTTTTTTTTCGTTTTCTTTTTTTTTTTTGCTTTTTGTTTTTGCTGCTCTGGTTGGGTCGCATATTTTTCGCATTTTTCACATTTTTTCGCATTTTTGTCGCATTTTTTTTATTTTTTTTTGTGATTTGTTTTTTTTTGCATTTGTTTTGCATTTTTTTTGTGATTTGTTTTTTTTGTGCATTTGTTTGGCATTTTTTTTTCGGATTTGCATTTTTTTTTGCGTTTTGTTTTGCTTTTTTTTGCATTTTTTGTTGCATTTGTTTCGCATGTTTTTTTGCATTTTTTTCAGCTCAAAAAAGTTGCCATGGAGTGACTCCTCTTCGACGAGGTAGTCACACATCTCTGCCTGCCTGCCACGCGGAGTTTTGGCAACCAGCACTCGATCAGCTGGAGCTTACGTTCCTTCCTTGAGGTCTCTGTTCAAAAAAATTGCTTACCCAGCTACGTGCTAGCTAGCAGCTAGCAACTAGCAGCTAGCACAGTTAACACTTCTCACCAAACAGTCCCTCAAAAAAAACAGTCAAACACCCCAGTCGTAGCAGCAGCACGGTTCAAACTTGTTCATTCTAGCTGTGGTTTGTTGAGTTTAAAAACGATGCACTAAAAACAAATAGACAATTTTAAATTGTGGATGCGGTTCAAATTTTAAAAAGCAAATAAAAATAGTTGTAGTTCAGCTTTGTATTTGTGGTTGTAGTTATATTTAGTTGGTAGTTGTAATTCTAGTTGTTGTAGGGGTAGTGGTAGTGGACGGTGGTTGAAGTTGTAGTCACAATTGCAGCAATTGCAGTTGTAGTTGCATCTGCAGTTTCTAGTTGTAGGTCTTGTATCTTGCAGGTGTAGTTGTAATGTAATGTAGTTAGGTTGTAGATTGCAGTTGTGGTTGTATAGTGTGTAGTTGTAGGTTAAGTTGAAGTTGCAATTTTCTTGTAGCGGCGTTGTGGAGTACAGTTGTAGTCGTAGTAGTGGTTGTTGTAGTACTGATCATCGTAATTTTGTGCAATGTTTTCTGTTTTCCCACATCAAGCAATTCTGCAAGACTTCCTCAATTGAGCTGTGTTTTAAATGTCTTGCATGGCGGCACCAAACAAGGAAAAGCTTACGCTGCTACCTACGTTTTGCTTACGCGCGCGCAAGTTTTACTTACGCACGTTATAGTACCTTACGCAGACCTTACGCTGACAGATTTTAGCACGTCACCGCAGCTTGGGTTGGGTGTTTTCAGAAGGCCTGTGGCCTGTACCCCAAAAGTAGTGTTTACGGAGCTTCAAAATTTACAACTTCTTTTAACAACTTCTTTTGAAACAATCCAACTTCTTTTGCGAAATTGCAACTTCTTTGTAAAGTTGTTTTCAGAAACTTCTTTCAACTTGTTTTATCATTAAAAGGAGTTAAAAAGAAGTTTTCAGAAACTTCTTTCAACTTGTTTTATCGTTAAAAGTAGTTAAAAAGAAGTTTCTGAAAACTTCTTTCAGCAAATAATTGATTTAAAAGAAGTTTCTGAAAACTTCTTTCAATAAAACGTTTACATAAAAGAAGTTTCTGAAAACTTGTTTCATCAAATTATTTACTCGAAAGAATTTCCTACAAACTTGTGTTTGAATGCACTGCAATCGGACAGCAAAGCAACATCAGCCACCACATCGTCAATTCGTGTTCAAATCGATTTACTCATTCCTGGCTAACATCAATTGAAATCAACGCCCTCACCATGCAACCGTTCCCAGTAGTGTGAAAATCAGACACCCTTCCCCCTCCAGGGCCCAAGCGTGAAACCTTTTTTTTTCCCCTGTCCAAGCTGGTCATTGCGACTTGCGCTCTCTGAGTTTGCGCTTCAAGACTGCTACTCCAGCACTCACGGCAGCGGGTTTTGACACCGGGTCGGCGACCGAATCTTCTGAGCGGAGGCCCTGGACTGCGGCCAGCGCAGCTGCAACATCCTGCGTGTGTAGGCAGCCCCGAGCCAAAGGCAAACCCGCGCTATTCAATTCGTATCCGCGCAAAGAAAAAATAATGGCATGATATGATGATATGATGTGATTGATGATTCATGATTCTGATGTTAACTTTCTGTCATCAAAGACGTAAATAGAATAAATAAGAAATTGACATGCTTCTCTGGCAATGCCACGTGGAAATATTAACATTAAACCGGGCCCCTTCCCAGGCCTCTTGGGTCGAGACTGGCGCTGCGGCCGCGGTTCCGACAAGGTCCTTGGGGCGCCAACTGACAGACGCAAAAGCACACTGCAGCATCGTCATCACCACTGGCAGAGCCATGGCATTGCCAGCCAAATCTTGCATCAACGCTTCGGTCGGCTTCCAGCTAACCAACAGGTCTCTGCCCCGAGGCTCTGGCTTGTCACTGCTCCATTTTGGCCGCTTATTGCCGCCAGTATTCCTCAGAAGCTCATCGCCGATAATCGGCTTGGCCCGGCCAGCGGCCTCAATGTCCTGCTGCATCTTTTGCAATGTCTCCAAGAACAACAGAACCGGAAAGCCTTGATACAGCAGGGCCTCGCGGCCAAGCAACATTCGAGCTTTCTTCACATGATGCCCCACGGGCTCAATCCACACATTCATCTTGGGAAGCATGGTGGGTGCCAAATGCTTCTGGGCATCAGTTTTCCAAGTGTTGGCATTTGCTCGGACAATGCTCTGAGACAAATCTCGCATCATGCTCTTTTCTGCAGGCATCTGGGCTTGCAGGAGTGGAAGCGCATCCTGCTCTCTGGCCGTCAACGTTTGAAACCAAGGGTTGGAAGCAAGCTCGGGCGGCGCCCCCTGGCCCCATCTCAAGCGCAAAGCTTGCGCCAGCTTCATATGCTGATCTGGCCAATCCCCTGTTGGGGCGGGCTTCTCGCTTCGATTTTGCTCTTCCCTGCGCCAGGTTCGAAGCTGCAACTCTTCCAGAACTGCTGGGTGGTGATCTTCGAGCAAAATGTCGCTTGCACAAGGTCCATGCCGCAAACATCCAGACAGCAGCCCACCAAAAGTAGTGAAGATAGAATCAACGTTGCGGTCCTGAAACGACAGCAAAGGATTCCCTGGCACTCGCACCAGGAAGACGTACAGCCGCCGCCGGCGGGCAGGTAGACCAAACTCGCTGCTGTCTGTCAAGACAGACTGGCCCTCGTACCCGTGGGCAGCCATCTGGCTCCAGAACACGTCCATGTTGGACTGGCCAGCGGCCTTCCTGACTGCTGGAGACCCAATATGATCGCAGTTGAAAATGACATGGGCCTACTTCTATACAACTTATTATATTTATTCTACAACGTCCGCTTGTACACAGCGTATATGATTCTCTATATGATATAGCAGAGATCGCATGTCCGATTCCCCACTACTACAAGCTGTCGCCCCCAAAAAATGGACAATGGCCAATAGCGAGCCTTAGCCTCAGCCACTGACATGGTTGCTTACCACTAACTCCACTGAGCTCTGCCATGAATTAAAACGAAGAAAGGACGTACGTACACACAAACACACAACGTTTTAAAGTACTAAAATCTTATTTAAGATTTCAGATTTGAGATTCACATCTTCCATCGCGTCGACGTTCTCGAAAAGAATCATCAAAGGCCGGTGTCTTTCCAAGTACGACAGCAGCCCTTTGAAAGTTTGGGCGCTGCCGCCTCGAGACTCTGTCGCGTTGAGCACCACCTCTTGTCTGACACTACCGGGATTGGCTCGAGACATGTCTTTGCAACTGGTGCCAACGACCAGTAGGTCCACGCTTCTCACATGGCACTTTCCAGGACCGTGCTCCCAGCACTCTGCCTGGGCAGCGCCCATGTCGGTGATATTGCAAAAAATGCACGGGGCATCTGCGGCCCGAAGCACTTCTTCCCAATCAACCGCGGGCAGTTCATCGTCATCATGGCCACTCACCCTTGCAGCCAGTCTTGCATAAGCAGGCTCAGCGAGCATGGAGGAAGCGTGGATCCATTTCCGTTTCTCTGCTGACAACTCGCAAGAGAACACGTGCTCAAGTTTGAAGTCAACAGCCTTCTCCTGCTCAAAGAGTTGGTTCAAGGCAGCAATGACCCAGGCTGGGCCTTCTGATCCAGAGCACAAAGATCCCCAGGTCAGAGTTGCACTTCCCCAACACGGCCTGTGAGGGGCCATTCTCCTGCAAAGGTCTAGGTTCTCTCTGCACACGTTCCATAGCCAAGAGCCATCCACCAATGCATCTGCAGGAATGCACCTTGTCTTGGCTTCCTGCTCGCACTCTTTCACTCCGTCAGCGTCCAAGCTGGGCCGCGCCCGCAGCACGCGCCGCTCGCCCGGCATGGCTGAAGTGCGCCAACGAGCGCCTACCAAACGCCCTGGCGTGCCCGCAGCGCAGGGGCACAGGTGAGCCGAAACTGAAGGCCAGGCAGCACCAAGAACAGGCACACCACTGCCAGAAACAAGGCCAAGCACAAGTCACAAGGTTGCAAGGGTCTCTTTGACTAAAGGTCAGTAAAAGTGGCTGTTCTTGTTTACAACTCTGGACAGGTGTCTTTAAGAAAGGAAGAGTGACGCTGCTACAACTATACAGCTGTTACAGATTGCCAACTGCGAGGCCACCAACCCCCAACTTCGAGCAGTCTGACAACTTTTTTGGCAGCTGTAGCGACTTGGTAGGTAAGCAAAATTTCATGTCCCTCATGATGCTGCTGGTCTTGTGACCACAGCCAGCGTCGCAACCGTCACATGTCGATCTATGGCTTTGCCGATGCCGATTTCTTTGCCAGGCCAGCGGCCAAACCAACAGCAGAAGCGGTCGCCTGGGCCTCCGCGCTGGCCTTGGGCACTGCGGCGGCCTTTTCCTTTGCCCTTGCCTGCTGCTCTTCCTTGGGGTTGGCCTTGGCCGTGGCCTTGGCCGCAGCCTTGGCCGCAGCCTTGGCCTTCGACTGCGCTTTGGCTTTCGCCTTGGCCTTTGTCTTCGCCTCTGCCTTGCGGGCTGGCTTCTTTGGCGCCGGTGTCTTCCCAGGACCTTGAGACCGAACAGTTCCATCTCCGAAGAGATCATCTTCATCATCATCCTCCACAGCGCGATTGCGCTTGCCACTTCGGCCTTCATTCTTTTCCTTTCTGCTCTTCTCTTTCTTGTTCTTCTTCTCCTTCTTGTCCTTTTTTTCCTTCTTGCCCTTGTCTTTCTTCTGGTTCTTCTCTTTCTTCTCTTTTGCGCTCTTTTCCTTCTTCTCTTTCTTTCGCATTCTCTTAGCGGCATGCGCAGCAAAACGCTTGCGCCAATCCGGGCCCATTTTGTCGCAGAAGCTCTTCCACTGGGCCTGCTCAGTTTCTGTGAGCTTGGTCGACTTTGGAACGCTGCCGCTGGCAGCTGGGCCTGTAGAACCATCGGCTGGGCCCGCGGCCGCTGGCTTTTCGTCCTTCTTTGTCGCTTCCTTGTGGCCAAGCTTTGGTCGTTTGACCGCTGCACCAGCCAAGGCAGGAGAAGCTGCAGCTTCTGTCTCGGAAACTGCGGTCTTGGGCTGGACAGCAATCTCAGGTTTCGCCGGCTCAGCAGCCTTGAGAACATCCTGGCCTACAGCCGCTTCCGCCTGGGCTACAGCAGCCTCCACCTGGGCAGACTCCTCTGTCTTCTCTTGACCCGGAACGGCCTTGCCTGTGCGCAGCTTCAAAGCTGAAGCTTTGGTGGCCATTGGGCCAAGTTTTCCTTGTCCTTCACTTTCTCGGCGCACTTCAGGGGGGCTTGCTTGAGCGCTGGCCTGCGGAACTGCAGGAGCAGCAGGCCCCTTGTCAGGCCTAATGCGCAAAAACTCGGACAGTTCTGGCAACTCTTTACGCTTCTCATGGGCCTGTGCCCAGCGGGCTGTCACATCCACAGGGGCAGGGTGGGCCTTCATCTGCTCGAAGACTTTTTGGACCTCAGCTCTGCTGAAGCCGTGCCGTGCGAGGAAAATTGCAAACATGGGTGTAACATAATAGACGAATAGAAACAAATTTTGGCAATCATCCCTATTCAGATGGCCTAGTCTTTCCATACCCTTATACCGACAACAAATTTGGCACTTCTAAATTGAAATTTTGTCCAGAAATTTAAACAAGGAACCGCTTGCGACATCTGCAATAGGGTTTCCTCCATACTTGTCTCATCCAACCAAGAACAGGGATGCGCGGTCTCCAATTCCACAAAGCAAGTGTGCATGAGGGTGTTCAGATCGGAGGCTCCCTTTTTGGCCTGGCTGCTCAATGCAGAGCTACGAAACAGTGTGAGGGCCGCAAAGTAGCATAATGTTGCAACAATGCACTGGTGGAGCGCCTTGCCTTCCATCATGCTGTTCTTCAATCGGCCAGCGGCCTCTGATGCGTCACCAGACTCTGCAGTAGACAAGCATTCAATCACACACTGCAGTTCATCTGCCTTCTTCTTCAACACCGTTGACGACGTGCTCAAGGAGGACATGCGTTCCTGCACGGCTGTGCGGAAAGCTCCTTCCTTACTCGAAGGAGGAACGCCAGACAACTGAGCCATGACTTCTACAATCTTCTGCTCCAACGCTTTCGCGCGAGCATCCCCATGTCCCATCAAGGCCTGGAAGAGTCGGGCGCGCTGCTGGCTACACCAATCTTGCCAAGGCTGATGTCCTTCCAAGCAACAAGTCTCCAACAAGTGCGTTGATGAGAGCTCTGTCTTTGAGCGCGCAAACTCCAAGTTCTGCAAGGCATTGAGGCGTGGCACCAATTGCTCTGGCCCTTCAGGACGACCCAGCCAAGCAGCCAAGACCTGGGGCTGACGGGGGCGCAAAAAAGCAAATTCAGACCGTCAATTTTGATCGACGCTTACGCATGGTTCATGTTCGTAACCGGCCTTATTTACAGCCCAACAAGGGTCCTACCAGAGTGGACTCGGTTAACAATCATCGGCAGTACGAAACCAAAACTCAGTTTTGATAAGTAAATGCACAGGGAACATAACGCGAAGGGGCCCCATGTCAATTACAATCATGACGCCAATGCCAATGCATATCGAATGAATTTATCAGGCCATAAGTCCATGTAAAGCCTATCCCAGAGCGCGTCTATAAATTCAAGAAACCACAATTAGACCACCATTGATTTAATTGTGAGCTAGCTGCAAACAAATTTGAATAAAGTAGCAATGTAGCAATATATGCAAAATTGAAATGCCACATTGAGCGTCGCTAATTGATGTACTAGTTTGGGGCATGGAACCACGGCATCATATTTTCTTGTAAGCTGCCCCAGCATGCCTGGAAACAGGCGTCCAGCACCTGTCTCGCTTCACTTTGCTGCGGAAACATGAGCTTCACTTCCTCCAACTTAGCCTTTGAAGCCTCGGGCTTTTGGTCCAGGAAGTCTCGGATCAACTGGCCCAAGCTGACAAAGCCAGCATTTTTCTGCTGAGCGAGTTCTGCATCCACAGCTGCAAGCAACGCAGCACATTGTGAGTCATCGACTTGGTTTTCCCCACCGCCAAGGTTCTGCAATTGCTCGGGCAAGCCTTGGAGTTTCCGAAGCATCTCTGGCAAAGGCTTAGCAGGCAAGGCGGCGCCTTGGAAAACAAAGCGGGTCTCGCTTTTCTGGGACAAAGCAAACTTCACAAGGGTGACTGCCTGCTCAGCGAGCGTGCCGTAGAAATCAAACAGCTTCAGGATCCTTTTTTCCTTCTTCATTTCTTCACTCAGGCTGTTCCACAAGGTATGTTTCAAAATCTCATCATTGCGCAGCACGTCTTCAACATCTTGAATGGAAAACTGCCCTGGTGAAGAGCCTCCAGCAGGCGCAAGCAAAGCTGAACTGTTCTCAAGCATGCCGCACAAAGTGTTCAACAATTCAAGCCTCAGGGCAGACTTCAACCAAGACCACATCTCTTGGCTGATGTTCTCCAGCTCTTGCGTGGCCCTCGTGGTTGCTTTCTGCATGTGCGTGCCTTGCTTCTTCATGTCAACAATCTCCTTCTGAACGAGCCGCTTCTTCTCAAAAAAGACCGCGACAACGCCGGACAGTTCTTCTTCTCCAGCGACACTCTTCTCCTTGACAACTTGCAAAGCAGCAGAAGCCTCTTGCAAAGCTTGCTCCACATTCACACGGGCAGCGCCCTCCACCATGACTTCGGCTGAAGCCTGGGTCAAGCTCTGTCCTACTTTGTGTTTGGTGAAGAAAGCAACAACAGATCCCGGGCGCTCATCTGCCCCTAGCTCCTTCAACTTCTCTGCGCCACGCTGCAAAGCAACAACGTCTCCAAGAGACATCAGGTCTACCACCATACTTGCAACCTTCGCACATGGGCCTGAAAGCTCAGAATCCGGGTGGCCTTGCTCTGCCACAATGGCCTCGCAAAAAGTAACCACTTGACAGCGATAGTCGCTTTCCTTTTTCTGAACATCCTGAGAAGGAAAGTTGCGGAGCATGTTGGCCAGCGCTTGCTCCACTTCCAGGTCGACAAGCTGAGCCAAGTCTTGCTGAGACATCCGGATTCGCAGCTCCTTCACCTGAGGGCTGGAAGGCAGACACAATCTTTGCACTTAGAATGGCTTGAAATTACCAGAAAGTATCAGCAAGCATACTGTGAAACTATGAGGGGGAACATGGGGAACAAAGGTGTTGGATGATGATTTATAACTTATAACTTAAACTGAAACTTATTAACTTATACAGGTTGGCAACCTCCCGAAACAAATTTGCCTGCCTAAAGACCAAATGTCTTTCAAAAATCCAGAAACCAAGCAGGCTCCATCAACCATGCTACTTTGTAGCCAGCTTTGCCCAAATGTGTAAACGCCTGGCCTCATCCTCAGACGAACGGAACAGCTTGCAGTAAGCACTGAAGTCTTGGTACAAACAGCACTGGGAGCACTTTGTGCTGAGCAACTTCTGCCACACCTCTGGGCCAAGCACGATGTTAAAGGGCGAGGATTTACATGCCTCGACTGCTTCTGCCAGTTCATCGGCAACTGGGCTGGCTATGTTCAGCCTGGTGAACAAGTCCAAGAGCTTCTGGATGACATCCTGAAGGCTTTGGAACCGCTCCAGCTCTTCAACCAAGCCGTGCTTGTTGACGCTGTCCTCAATCTTCTTGATCTGCTTAGTTGCAGTATTCAGTAAGGAATTCAAAGCCTTTGTTTTCTTTGAATACACCAACTTTGCATCAGCGTGCTGCAAGCTGTAGTTGACTTCCAAGTGATTTGCCTCCAGTGTGTCCTCCAACTTCTGGCACATCTCTGCGAGGTTTTCTTTCAATCGCTTTCCGCGACCGTCGAGCTGGAGGGTCTCAGTAGCGGCCACCCGCTTCTGCGGTTCCTCTGTGGCCTTGGCGGCAGCTGCTTTTGGGCGAGCACTACTGTTGCTCTGTTCTCCCGGCCTGCGGCCCTCTGCTGCTTTGGGCGTAGCTGTCACACTGGGCCTGGAAGCTGCTTTTGCAGTTGCCTTTGGGTTTGCCTTCGGTTTAGCTTTGGCGGCCTTGGGCCCTCCAACCGTTGCAGCTAGGCGAGCTGCTGGGCAAACCTCCTCCTCTTCTTCTGCTTCATCTTCGTCCTCGTCCTTGTGCAAGTCAACAAGTGCAGAAGGGCTAGCCTCATCTGCTTCTGGGTCTGCGCTCAGGGCTTGCCCACCACCAGCAAGTTTCAAGTTTGGCAGCATTTTCTGCAAAGTTGCCAGAACATCGCCTGCCTGTGATGCAGGGCCTGCGGCCACTGTGTGCTTTTGCCTCTCTTCGCCGGCATCCGCAAACACCTTCTGCAACGCAGTTTTTTGGGTCACTAAAGCTTGCTCAGCGAAAGGGCCGGATCCACTGTGCTCCTCAGTGCGCTCAGCCAAACTGGTGTCTTCATACCCGGAAGCTTCCAGCACACCGGCACGTCCTTTGGCCCTCCAGATTCCTTTCACCTTCTTCCCTTGCCAAGTTTCTTCCACTATGTGTGCTTCGTCCAGCTCACCGTCCAGCTTGGGGTCCCAATGTTCCAGGAGTACGAACTCCCTCTTGGGACCCTTGAGTTTGACACCAGTCTTGGTCTCACTGTGCAGAGTGGTGTGGGCCTTCTTCACTGCTTCCCTGTCCATTCGCCCAGTGGGATCCTCATTTCTTTGCTTAATCCATTCTTTCATAGAGTTTATGAAGCTGGTATGCTTGCTGTTGTCATTGACGATCTCTTTGTAGTACGCACCATACGATGGATACTTGTAGTTCAGACCCAGCGCTCTGAAGGTGCTGAAGCAAATCATGCACAGTTTCCCTTCTGGGACTTTGACCTGCTCGTCCGACCCAGGGTGGCGCACTTTACGGTACTTGTTCCAGGGCCGGCGGCCTCCATACTGGTCATCTTCCTCTCCTCCCACCAAGGGAGAAGGGTCAGTGCTTTTGGCATTGCAAAGGCAGCACACACAAGCCTTACTCAGGGTAAAACACACATCCAAAGTAGCCAGCACCACGGGCCCAACACTGGAAGCTGCTTGGGAGAGTAGGTCATCCTCCATGACGACGACGCGCAGTAAAGAACAACTGCTCAGGTTTGAACCAAAAGCCCTGCTGGAAAACAAGCTGCCTGACAGCACTTACCCTCGACAACCCTTTTCAGAACAACAAACTCGGGCCACAGCAGAGCAAAACACCGCCAGCGCTGACACCAAGCAGGCAGTCCAAGGTTCAAAACCCTGCAGCCAGCGCACTTTTTCACAGGGACCAGCGTCCGGCTCTGCTTTGCGCTCCAGCTCCTGGTTGTTTTGCGCTTTTGGCGATCACCTGAGAGCATGGCTTGTTTGCATGGAAGCATCTATTGGTAACTACCGCAAAATTAAAAGAATATATGATATATGATGAAAAGTTTCAAAAAGAAGTTGCCAATTTCCAAAAGAAGTTTCCACCGAATTTTCTCTACGAAACAACTTGATTTCTCTACGCTCTCAATATAAACACAAAAGGAAATCTCTACGATTTCTCTACGAAACTTTTTTCAGAAACTTTCTCGGTGAAATTGAAACTTCTTTTGAAATGTTCTTAACATTTTTTGATATAATTGCATTTTTGTTTCATTTCTTTCCATAAATAGACAAACATACACATACGTTAAGCATCTGTAAAAATAGTAAAATGTCTCTGGAAACAAATTGTGACAAGCAGTGGCTGCGAAAACTTGAACGGTGAACGAAAGTGCGGTCAAATGACTCAAAGAACTTCAAAACCAGGAAGCGACCAAAGCATCCATAGCTTCCTCAGACATTCCCTGCGCGAAATCTTGCAGACCTTTGCCACCCAGCTCTACATGGTGCGACCGTCGCCTGTGAACTGGCCAGTTCTGGTCTGAATGGCCTGCCAAGAGCCACCTCTTCAAACGCAAGACGCATTCCGCATCGGTCAGCGACCCACGGTTCATAGCTTTCTTGCAAGACAAACTGTTTCCTCGGTCGCAATGCTGTCCGCAGATGGCTCCCCAACCACTGTGGCCAGCGGCCGGAACAATCGGCGCGATTTGGAATGGACCCCAGGGAATGGACCGAGACTGCTTGACACGCTTAGAGCGAGCCGGTCCAGCGGACGAAGAAGCAGGCGCTGCAACACTGCTGGTGTCTGCCGCAAAGTCTGAAGCTGAGCCCCTGCGAGCCGGTCCAGCGGACGAAGAAGCAGGCGCTGCAACACTGCTGGTGTCTGCCCCAAAGTCAGAAGCGGAGCCCCCGCTTTCAGAGGCAGAATTCCACTCCATGTCCGAAACATCTGGAGCCAGGGTCTGCGACCGCTTGCCTTTGCTTTTTCGTTTGTTGGAGTTTCTGCTTTTCCTTTTTTTATTTGCGGTCAAACCTTGGGCAAGCTTGGCTGCTTTTGCTGCGAGCATAACTTGCTTCATTTCAGCAGCAGCTTGTCTCAACTCGGATCGGCTCAGTTCCTTGCGCTCTGCGGCTTGGAAAATGCCATAGTCCACGGTCAGATCTCCAATGGACAAGCGAAACAAGACCCAGTCAGACGCGGCTCGGGCAAGCTCATGGCAAAATGCAATGTCAGAATGAATGGATTGCCTGCCCAGCTGCACTGCCAAGCAAAAAGGAAGCTCTTCGGAGTCCCCGGCTTCCTCCAGCTCAAGAAGGACCATGTCCCAAGGAGGCTTGCGGATGTGAAAAGCGACCACAGCAAACCTTCTCTTCTGCAATGACAATGAGTGCCATTCCAAAACCAAAGGGTGAGCAGACAAGTCCCGCTTCAAAGGCTCAATCACCCGGACAGCAGTGACCAAGTCATCGTGGATTTCCCGAAAGACTGGACGCTGCGCTGCCTGCAGCTCCTCCTCACATCCACCATGCGGGCACACAGCAAACAAGTTATCACTCACATCTGGCAGATCATCTTCCGCCTCCACCAGCATTGCATGCTCCTCCAAATGAACAATGCCAGCCAAAAATATCTGGGTTGGAGTGGAAAAGCAAACAGACAGTAGTATGACTATGACTATGACTATGGCCTGTCTTTCTGATGTTGCGGTAGTGATGATTGATGATGATTGAATATAGAAAAATTGATGGTGGATGATGGCTCTGTTGACCTGGCCTCTTCCCAAGCCGATGAGATCTTTCGTAAAGCCACAATCCCTTCCCCCATGGCAGCTTCCAACAGATCAACTCGGAGCGGCCATCTGTCTTGCAGCAGGCATGTGTTCCACAAGCCGCCAGTCTCTCGGCCTTCAGGGCCAGCCTCGTTGTCTGACATCTGGGAGCTTCTGCTGCGCAGACTGTTCAGCCCACGCGCCTTGAAACTGTAAGGCGCTTTCTCTCCGGGAGAAAGTCTTCTCCAAGCAGCTTTAGCCTCTTGAACAAAGGTTTGCCTCCCTTCATCTCCAGCCACTTGCTGCGCTGAATAGTTCTTCCTGAACTCAGACATAAATACATTGTATCCTGTGGTTCGGCTTCCTTGCTTTTGTTCTACCCAGTCAGGACGAGACAAATGATTTCGCTTCTGGTGCTGCGGGTGGTTTTGTTTCCAAGCCTGGGCAGCGCCCTTGCAGAAACTAGTCACGTGCTTGGCTGCCAAAGTGCCAAGCTTGGGCTGCTGGTCGCTCCAATGGGCAAACTGGGCGAACCGCCGCTCAATGAAAGTTGATGTTGGCACAACACGTTCGAAAACTTTTTGCAAAAAGACTTGGAGCTGCGAGTTCAAGAGTTCTTCTTCTGTGCGGTGTATGCGCTTGAGCCGCTGTGAAAAACCGCTGTCCAGACAGCAAGGCTTACTGTTGAGTAAAGCTTTAGCACATGACCTGTGGTCTTCTTGGCTTGCGTCTTTCAAGGCCAGCGGCCATAAACACCAAGGATACTGCTGCCATGGCAAAATCAATTTTCTCGCAAGTTGGCCTGCCATGACCATGATGCTCTTTCTCACAATTCTTCTCCTTGCTTGTGGCCACCCGGCCAGCGGCCCAAACCTCCAAATCAACAGTGACAAACGCTTGGCAGGGTCTTGTAGGATGTTCAACAAATCTGTCAGGTTGGTCCAGGCCGGGTTGGTCTCAGGGCAGCACAGGGAGCCGAGCAAATGCACAGACTTGGATTGCTCTTTCTTGGGCCTGTCGGAAAACCAGGTGGCATTCTTGAACAACTTGCCATGCAGCCTCATGATGCCACCGGCCAACTGGCACCACAGCAGGTTGATCCACAGCGATTGGGGGTCTGAAAGGAAATGCGTTGCGCGCATGTTCCGCCTTCGCGCTAGGAGTCGCCACTTTCTGGCCTCATTCACTGGGACTTCCAACTTCTTGTCCTCATCGTTGCTGTGGTCAGAAGACTCATCCTGCAATTCTCCATACTCGGCCTTGAAGGCATCCACCACAAAACCATTGTGAAATAAGCCAAGTAAAGAAATATGGGCCACGGTTGGTGCAACTTTGGTCCATTTGTTCATTGCTGGCAACGGCATTGGCTTCAAGACGTGCTCCTCGATGAGGTTCTTGGCCTTCGTCACGGCTTCCGCCCGATCTCGGCAGCAACCATTCGAGCAAACGTGCACAGGAGGTCCTGTCAGGGTATGTTGTTTCGGCCCCTGGAAAGCAGTGAAACCAACAACCAACAAACGACTGCTTAAACCACCTGTCACCTACACAGAACTAACAACGAACAGCCCCAACAACACAAGACTGCGACCACAACTACTCAACTCAAGCACGGTGTGCGGCGGTCAAAAGCTGTTCTTTTTTGTCACTGTGCAGCCGGTGGCTTTGAAGCAAAAGCCTGCTCAACACACTGCCGGATCGTGGCAAGCCAGGCCAGCGGCCAAACAGACAAGCAAAGCAAAACAACGTTCAAACTTCAAACCAGGCTTTACTTGTTACTTGCTACTCTTATCACTTATCAACCGTGTAGCCCACTGACTTGCCAAAAATGCATGGGGACCTAGCAAGGTGGAGACAAGACAGCCTCTACCGGCTCACATGCCCAGAGGGCTTCGGAAAGGAAGAAGTACTGCAGCAGGCCATCGGCCAACAACCAGCCGAAACGTCAAGTCCAGCCATGCGATTGGCAGCGAACCAGTTAAAGAGAAAGTAAGGTTTGGACAGTACAGTTTCTTAAGCAACAAGGACTGCAGCCTAGTATTGTATGATATCACCTTCTTGCCAAAAGCATTGCACTGAAAAGCAAGTCTGCTGCACACGGTGCGCTGGTGGCACCTCACAAATCCAACTCAGCGGCCTCGTGGGAAACCAGCCGAGGAGCCATAGCCAGAAGCATTACTTTGCTCTTCATGTCGGTAGGGCCTGGGGATGAATCTGAACTAGGCCAGCGGCCGCCCCAACTCAACTCAGACCAAGACCCTTGCAAGTAAAACATTGGGAAAAAACAATGATTCATTGTAGATTCAGGCGCTTCCCTTTGACATGGGATTGTTCAGCGGACTTGTCCCCAAACCGTTCTTCAGGTTTGATTTAAAATCCGTGCCTGTAGCTGCTTGAGCGCGGCGCAGGGTGAAGAGGCTGAGCTTCCCAGAACTGCTGCAAGTATCTGGCCATGCTCAAGTTGCAAGACAAAGCAATGTCCACGATCCCTCGGCCCTTGGCAGCGACTGTGATCGACATCAAATTTCCACAAGCAGAGCGCCCCAAAAACATGGCAAACAAAAAAATGCATACCAGTGGGCAACGGCAACCATAATTATTGATTTCAATACTTCTAATCCCCGAAAAAATGAATTTTATTTATTTTGACATTGATTTATATTCTCTCTTTGCTCGGAAAAAAACGTTACATACATTGAGGCTAGGTTCGGCGTTGTTGGCCTGCGCTGTGTGGTCCATGACCGCACCCTTGCCGCCCAAGTCGTCGATGCGATACAGAATTGACTTGGTCAGCGACCATTTCGCACGGGAGACCGCCATATGCGTGGCAGTGGACCACGAAGTGCCTCTGACGTTCAGGGCGCCAAGATCCATGTGTTGACAAAGCATATATCCAATGGTTGCTTCCGCTTCTCCTTCATGAGGGAGGTTTGCGAGGATCATGAGCGGCGTCCAATTGCCTGGCTGGCGGTGAGGAAAGGTCACCCTGTTGGCCAACTGTGGGCACTTGAGGAGGATGGCCAAGACAAACTCAACACTGCCAGACCGAACAGCATGGTGAAGAACAGTGAGGCCACCATAGTCCTGCATCTGCTCCAGCTGCTCAGGACGCAGGCGCTCCACCAGGCTAGCAGCCGTTTCCCACTCTTGCCTCATGCAGGCCTCGAAGACACTGCCAGCGGCATGCTGCTCCTTCTCTCTGGCCTCCTGCTGCTCCAAGATTCTCACGATCTGGTTCTTGTGGGACTCCAGCAGTTCACTCAGGCGCTTGATTTCCTCAGGCGAAGACTTGGTCATCTGACCCACCGATTGCCCAAGCTCATCCCAGCTCGCAGCCTGCTCTTCTTCTGCTTCGTCACCGCCCCAATCTGGCACCTCCTCCTGCTGCATTGGCTGAGCACCAGCAGGCTGCTGCTCTCCTTGGACAGCGTCGTGCGGCGCACCGGGTTCCAAAGTCGACTCTGGAGTCGAAGCCTTCGAAGAAAAGTGCTGCAAGCACGCATCCAAGGCACCCAGCGTAGTCACCACAGATCTCAAGTCTGCCAAGGCATACTCCTTCTCAACTGCAGGCTGTGGCTCAACTGGGCCAACGGCCTGAGAAGGAGCAGGACCGGCGGCCTCCGAAAGAGCAGGGCCGGCGGCCTCCGAAGCAACAGAACCAGAAGGCTCAACAGCAGGGGCCTTCGGAGGAGTCACTGGCTGTCTGGAGCCCAAGCTTGCCGGCGCTGAAGCACCGCCAGCGGCGTCAGACTCTGAGCTGGTCATTTTCTGCCTCTTCCCTTCTCCTTGGTCCGTCAGCATGTTCCAGCTCTCTTGGCCCTGCCAGCAAACGATGCCAAAATCCAAGGGTTAACACTATAAAGCCAAAAACGGTTAGACAACAAAAAACTATAACCACACAGAGATACTTTCGGCTCCGGCCTCAGAACCACTGGTCTTCACAGCCTCTGGGCCAGTGATCTTGCAAAAGTCCGAAGTCTCTGCATCGGTCTACAGGGTTTCCATGCACAGATATCAAGAAAACAAGCAATCAAACAAGTTTTTAAAAAAATCTACCTAAGACTGACCCAAGCACTTATTAATTACTTATTAAGTTGTACTGAAATGGTGGGGCGTCCAAAAAAACATTGCTCAATGCATCCAAGAATCGGTCTCAAACTGCCAGGGCTGCGCCCGCTGCGGCGCAACTCTAGACTTTGGCCGGGCACCCACATCCTGCACAATGCCAGGGGAAACTTTCATTCAAACGAAAAAGTTTGACACAACGAACCCCGGTCCGGAATACTGGCTCCATTCGCCAGCGCGAAGCGCTCGAACTCGTCAGGGGTCATCACCATGTTGAGCATGCACTTCTCACCTGGCTCTAAAGCATCATGGGCTGCACGCAAATCCTTCTCCTTTGTCTCAAGCCATTGTGCCGGGGTCACGATGGGCCTGTTGAAGTTCCTGCGGTCTGGGTGCAGGGAGTCAAAGTCACACATCTCCCTGATCCTGGCAACATGGGCCATGACGACAGCAGGAGGCTCCCCTGTCAGGAAGCAAAGGACCAAAGCAACCATGGTTGCTGATCTGTGCGCTCCATTTCTGCAGCTGAACAGCACCCGGCCAGCGGCCCTGAGCTCCTGGCCCACCATATCCATCAAAGCAAGCAGCCTGAACCATTTGACATCTCCAGTGACTGCCCCCGTTCCATCATACGTGCCCAGGTGCTTCAGCCCAGCGGACCGGGCCACTGGAACATTCGAAGCGCAAGCAACCAGAGCTGAAATGCCATTCTTGCGCAAGAAATCCACATCTCCAGCGGCTTGGATGGAACCCACCCACAACTCACCGCCACCAGCCGTAGTGAGCACCAGGTGCATAGGATGCCTTGCGGCTAGCGCCACGCCAAAAAACTATGGAACAACTTCCATCAAAGCCAAGGGCATGGCCTAGTTGAAATATCATGACTAAATTATAGCTGATTAATGGCAAGGGGCGATGACTCTAATGTCGGGGATGCCAAAAAAAATTGAAAATCAATAGACTTATATTTTTCCCATAAATGATTACCATACAAAAGCATTTATGCACAAAAAACAATTGGCTCAAAAAAAAATATGACTGAACAAGGCGCCTGCGATTGTAGGCCTCGCGGGCTCTGAAGATCATTTCCGTAGAAGCTGAACCTCCGTAGGCGTCGCACACCAACACAGCTGCCAACTGCTGCACCTGGGCATCAGTACTCGTAGTTGCCAAGCTGTCCACCCTCTTCAACACAGCCCTGCGGGCGTCCACAGGAGCCAGCGAACGCGCCCAGTCCGCAAAGACCGTGTTCTGCTCACGCCTGACAGCCCTTGTCAGCAAGCCAACCGGCGGGCCGCCTGGCATTGCCTTCGCAGGGAACCCGCTTGGCCCTGCAGGCGGAGACTTGTATGGCGGCGACTTGTAGAGCAACCCGCTTGGCCCCACCACAGGCTTGCCCTTTGGCCCGGCCGGTGTGGCAGGCTTGGCCGGCGGCCCTTCGGCAGGCTTGGCCGGCGGCCCTTCGGCCACAGCAGCTGCCCCTTCAACGGGCTTCTCTGGCTCGGCCTGCGGCCCTTTATTGGGCTCTTCGCACACCGGCTGATCCACATCCATCTTGCCCTCGGCCTCTTTGGTCTCAGCTGGAACTTCCGCAGCACGGTCCGCCATCGCCAAAGCGTAGCAACAGAAAGTAGCGACTGACTTGAACTTGAACTACTTGTTTCCACAAGCCAAAACAGCTGCAGTACACAAGGTCACACGGCCAAGGGTAAGAACACCACAAGAACAACAAGAACAACAAGAACAACAACAAAAACAACAACGACGACAACAACGACGACAACAACAACAACAACAACGACGACGACGACGACAACAAGAACAACGACAACAACGACAACAACGACAACAACAACAACAACAACAACCACAACGACAACGACAACGACAACGACAACAACAGGCGCGCACCGACCCAAGCTGCGCAAACTGACAGAAACCAACAGCGCTGACAACCCCCCACTCTGGTCCTGTCCAAGGGCCATTGAAGAAGCCCAAGAGGCGAGAATAACCAGGTGGAAGTTCATCAGCAGCAGGCTCTGCAATCTCCACCTCGGACTCCTTCGCCTCTTTCGAACTGGCTTCGAACATGGCCGCCAGCTTCAGGAAACTCCTGGTCAGCGACCGCGCTTCCTCCCATTCAGTTTGAACACCTGCAGGCTCAGCCTGGAGCACCGCCAGATGCTGTTCCAGGCCTGCGGCCGTTCTCTTGCGGAGCGCTTGCACTGCGTGCCTCGAATTCAAAACTCGGGAAACGCAAAAACAGCCGCCCAGATTTCCGAGCAAATGAGTCAACTGCTCCAGAACGTTTCCGTTCCGGTGCTGAGTGCACAACATTGGAAGGAAGTAGTGGTCTGATGGGAGGACTGTGTCCAAATGCTTCAACATTTTTAAGTTCGCCGCATGAGAATCGCATGTGGTAAGGGTGCACACATGGTCAGCGGCCACTTCGCAAGCTCCAATACTCCCTGGATGACAGGATAAAGTCTTCCACATAGTTGCAGAATTCATCGGGGCCAAGACTTGCGGAGACCGCACGATGTGCTCATCCCGGACGGCGTCCCTGGCACTTTCCAAAGAGGGGGCAAAGCCCATTGTCCATTGAGAGTGCGAGCACAGAACAGAGCAACTGTTGGCGGCATCCTTGCCGACTCTCAGGTCAAAGGTTGACTCGTCAAACATCAAATTTTGAATGAAGAATCTGAGGGGTTCCTCTGAAGCCTCTGCCACCACTTTCTCACAGCTCTCTGCCTGAGACTTGCACACTGCGGCAGCGCACGCAAATCTAGCGGCCCTTGCCTGACTGCAGGAAGCACCCTCCACTTCGTTTGCTATCTGCCTATAAGTTGCAGTTTCCTGCCCAAAGCCTGCGCGCAAGATCGCTTCTGGAGTCCAAGTCTTCCATTTCCCTTTGCCTGCCACACTCTGCCGACTCAAGTCTTGTTGGCTTGGTAGCCGATGATCTGCTGTTCGGGCATGGCCGGTCTTGTTGAAGCACTTGCTCTGCAAAACAAGTTGTTTCTGCTTCCTTGCCCAGCGAGCCCCTCTTTGTCTAGCCTCCGCACCTCGGGCTCGGTTGTGCCGCCCCAGGCCTCCACCACCTGGTCTGCGACCCCCCCCCCTGGCGACTGCTACGGCTGGTGCTCTTGGCTCCAACGCATCTCTGGCGCCATACTGCTGGGCCAAATTCAAGACTTGATCCAGCCCCAAGGCTGCCATGCCAAAACCAAAACTAAGTTGAAACTTGAGCCCTGCAGTGAAGAACGCCCAGCAAAGAGAGATTCTGCCATGCTACAAGCTGGCCAGTCCATGTACCCGCTCCGCTGCACATGCCAACAGTGTACTTACTGCGATTAATCATGGTCCAAACATTTTTGTGAAACATACTTTATTACAGCGTGTTGCAATGTGTTTTTTGTTTTTGGTGGGCATGTTACAGGCTTGTTTTGAAGGGCTGCTTCATATGAACTTGAACGTTTTTTCAGAAATACATTGTGATTTGTGTTTTGTCATTGTTTCGGATGCGAAAAAATGAACAAATTTAGAGAAGTTTTAACCAAAAAAAAAGTTTTTAACAACTTTCTACAAGTTGTTTTGAAATACAAGTAAATGTTTTAACAATTTTCTTAAAATTGTTTTTAAATACAAAGTTGTTTTCAGAAACTTTCCAAAAGTTGTTTTTAAACAAAAAGTTGTTTTCAGAAACTTTCCAAAAGTTGTTTTTAAATAAAAAGTTGTTTTCAGAAACTTTCCAACAGTTGTTTTTAAACAAAAAGTTGTTTTCAAAAGTTGTTGTTAAACTTTCGGGTACTATTAAAAGAAGTTTCAAAAGAAGAAAGTTGTTTCAAAAGAACATTGTTGATTTTTAAAGTTGTTTGTTGCTAGGTTTTGTGTGTGGCTGGCACAGGCCTTTCTGAAAACGCGCAAAGCTTGGGCTTACGCGCAGCAACTTTTACATGCAAGAATCGAAGTAGTGATTGGCAAAATCAAGCAGTGGACGATGAAGACGTGGAAGAACAGGAAGAAGATGATGAAGAAGTACCACCAGCAGAAGCTCGCAGAGCACGAAGCTGACGACGTTTTTTGACAGCACCCTTGCTGAGAGCACGGGCATAACTGGAGAGTTTCTCTTTGGGCGGCATGGGCAACTACTGGCAAAAGCACCTTCGGCTTACGCGCAGCTTACGCGACGCTTACGCGGTCCTTACGCGGATGTCAGGAAACAACTGCGCAAAACACCCACTGAAGATAACCAATGTTCCTTCAAGAAAAGGCATTCCATATTGATAGAAATGGGGAAAACCATCCATACTCTATAATGCCAGGCAACCTGAAATTGATACCAATCCCATGCAGGTGTGTTGAATTGAAAGACAGGAGGGCTACCGGCTACCGTGGCTCCAGGAAAATCAAAAACCCGTCCGGTCATGTCATATTAGGAATCATCATACATACCACTACTTAAAACCTCATCTTAAAGCCGTTGATTATGAGCTTACGCCATCCTTACGACAGCAACATTGGTAAAAAATGTTTACGCAGGCTTATGCCCACCAGTGTTTTGCTTACGCCACAGGTCCTTACAAGGATCCCAATACTAAACATAGACACGGAGGTTTAAAACGCGGCTCAATCTGCGAAGTTGACAACGTCAAAACAACAATTCAAAGATGTCACAAAGCGACAAAGCAATTTTGTGAGGCCAGGTTTCTTTCAAAAATGAAATGTTCTGTATACCATATGCTACATGCTTTATAGTATGCTATATCTGATATCTGTATTTCAATACTATATCCGTATATCTGATAAATCCAATTTGATATTGCGGATTTCAAATCCAGCTAGTGACTTTATGTTTTGTCTACTTATTATAATTATGATTGTCTACTTTTTCTGAAGAGATTGCAATTATAACTATAGTAATTGTAGTAGAACTTTATTAATTTTAAATCTAATCTAATTCTTTTTTTTTCTGGTTTTCAATTGTTTTCTTGTTTTTGTGCTTGTTTTTCGCTTTTTGTTGCTTTTGTGTTGCTTTTTTTTCCTTTTTTTTGCTCTTTTTTTTGGCTTTTCTTTGCATTTTGATTTGCTTTTTTTTTGTGTTGCTTTTTTGTTTTACATTTTTGCACATTTTTTCACAAATAAATTGATTTTCAAGTTTCTAGGATTCTGGCTAACTGGTGAACATAAGGTAAATGCAATGCAGCTAAGCTTTGGAATGTTCAAATTGGGTGCAATGCCTGACCATACGATGAAGTCAGGCATGCCTCCCGCCAAGCGTAAAGAAAATGTGACCTCTACGTCAGTGTGAGGAAACTACATGCTCAGTTCCAGCGCCAGAACCACCCACGTTGCTGGTTCCAATACCAGGTGTACTGGTAGCCCTGGCTCCATCCAGTCTGCCCCACATAGTCGCGATAGGTCACACCTCCCGTTGGACTTTGTGCCTTGCTTGTCCTTCCCTTTGCTCTGCCCTTGTCCTTTGTCCCTATGCTGGCCTTTTCCCCCTTGATCTTTGCCGTAAGGATCTCCTCGTGCAGGCTTTCCCAAGTTGGGCCCGAACTGTTCGTGATAAGGACGTGTGTGATCTGGCAATGAGATCGAAGCCGTAGCATGTGGAAGGCAAACCTCCCTGTCCTCGCCATCAGTCTCACTCTCATGATGGGCCTGCCGTGACGCGAAGATGGTCCACTGAAGCTTGCTGAACTCCACAAGGTCCTTGGCACTGTCTTTGGAGGTTTCTGCATCTGGGACAAAGTCTTGGTCGTTCCAGCCGTAGACGATGGGCAAGGGCCTCTGCTTTGGCTTGATGAACTTCGCCACGTAAACAGCAAATTGCCCAAATGGCACGTTTGAATCGATCTCCTGTTTGTAGGCGATCTTCAGAGCTTGAAGGTTTGGGTAGTTCCTGAGCTCTTCCAAATCGTCGATCCTCGGGAACTTCCGAAGGTGGTCATCCGCACCAATCAACTTGAGGTATAGGAAAGGTGGCAGTCCACGACTGCTTTCAAGAAAGACGTAACCAATTTTCTGACAACAAGAAATTGTATACCATCTCTAAACGTGGTTTCACCACCGCCTGGTCGTTGTACGCCTTGGGGAGTGCAAAGACGTCACCGTCAGCATTTCCAACAATCACTATAGGTCCAACACCCGGTTCTCAGCCCTTTTGAAAGCACCGAGCTCATGGCAAGATCGCTCCGCTCGGGCTTTCTGCCGTTCACACCAGTTGGCCGTGACCTCCTGGTCGGCTTCAGAGCGGTTGTGCATGTGCTCAGATCGATGGTTCCAGCGGACACCACGATATCCTCCTTCGCCGTAAACATCGTTTCCGGCCCAGCCCATGACAATCAACACGGGAACCACCGGCCGCCCCATTGTTCGATGACCGGCCTCAATGTCGTCAATGGCTTCAGGAAGGTACCTGGCCATTTGACCGAGGCCCTTTCCCCGCATCATGTTGGTGTAGATGCCAGGCACCTCGCCCCAAGGAGTGAGTAAGTCACCAGCCGAGAAGCATGAGGCCTTCCCATGACCAGGATCAGGCACAAGTGCCAAGGAAGAGTCCGAGATGACATGATCAGGACGTCAACCTCACATCCCGGTCGGCATGGGCAGTTCGCCAAGTAGCCATCGGACGTGTTCTTGAAAACCTCAGTGAAATTGCCGTAGGAGCCCTCCGTATTGCCACCACCAAGCCTCGTCTCCACGATGTTTGCGAGAGGCAGCCTGCATCCTCTCATTTGATTGAGTAGTACCTGTGGTTCATCCCAAGTAGCAAATAGTAGCAACCGCAATTGCACCACGAAGAGTAGAGATGATACCTCCCCACTGGCACACCCTTTCATAGATGGCAGGCCTCCCGACAACAGCTCAATCCTTTGCCATGCGAATAGCACGAGCCAACATGACATGACGTAGAATGCACAGCGAAGAGTCGGGACGATAGCACAGCACACGAGCTTGAGCGAAGGTTGCTGTTGGGCAAAGGCTTTGTACCCTCGTCTGTTGCCGGGGGGGGGTGGAACCCCTAAAAAAATAAAATAAAATGCAGGGGCCTAAGGACAAAATGCCAATAAAATGAGAGGGCATAAGGTAAGATAGGAACACCCAAGCAAAATACAATGGACAGGTACAAAAAGAAAATGATGTCAGGCACCCTCCACCTGGCCACTGTTGGACCTACACTTGGCAACTGTTGGACCTCGGGCTCCGGCATTTTCTTTTGGGTTGATCTTGTTTAGTCTTGTTTCCTTATTTGATTGGTTTTAACTTAAACCATGTTTAGTCTTGTTTAGTCCTTTACATTGTTTCCTTATTTGATTGGTTGATCTTGTTTAGTTTTGTTTAGTCTTGTTTAGCCTTTTCACGTGCCAACAGGAAGGAAAAAATGCGCGGATTTCGATCAATATAATGTATATATATAATTGGTTCCACTTCTGACATCTGGATGGTTTCTAGAAAAGATACAAATAAATATAAATAAACTTAAGAAATCTCATTGGCTGCTGTAAGCTGCCTGTGTGTCTTTTGTTGACCAAGGAAGGCAATAGAAAATGAGGGGGGCCAACTCATTTTCGAAGTTAATGTCCAAGTAATTCCAAATCTCTGGAATGTTTCACAAAATGATCAGAACGTTCACAGCTGTGCATCTTTGCTATCATGCTATCTCTGTCAGTTCACTTGATGGGTTAGGCACCTCAAAAAATAAAATGCACCCACAAAATAAAATGCTGGGGTCTGACCCATTTTATTTTCATTTTATTTTTTGATTTTTTATTTTAAAAGGGGCTCCAGCCCCCTCATTCTATTTAGGTACCCCGGACGGGGGTGCTTTGTGAATGGCATCTGTCATTCTGAAAGTGTACTCTTCAGTTCTCTTCAATGCCAAACCTCTGCCCTGTGCATGCTGCTTCTCGCATACGCACTGGAATTTGGATAATGCCTTTCCAATTCCAGAATGAGTGGTTGCCACAGCCCAAGGCTTTTTAAGTGGTTTTCTCTCTTGGTCCCTCATACCAAGTGCACAACCATCGAAGTCAAAAGTAACCACCTCATATTAAATGAGTAATTTTGATACCTTTGTCAATTTTCAATATCGACGCTTTCTTGGCCATTCCATTCCAGTGCGATGTGAAAATCACAGCTCAACATTCTGAGAAATGACTTCGAAGATATCCACAGCCGATCAAACTCTCTGATATGCTTCAAAATCTTCTCCCGAGCACTGGGGATTCTCATGTTGATGTATGTCCATGGTGTTCCCCCCGTGCAAGGAAGACTGATCCAAATCAAAGGCTTGACATCGCCCTCAAATGAGTTGACATACTCGGCTACTCGGATCTGATTGTCTATTTCATTTAAATAAAATTCCTTGGTGAACTGCAGTACTTCACATCCGTCTGACCATTTGCGGTTTGTCTGACTCAGTTTGGATTCAGGATGGCAACAGAATTCGACGATCGACCTCTTGGCATCGGACTTGGCAACGGGTCCCCTCGTGCTCGGCACGGCATTGGCAGGAGACAATGGTACCCCCGCCACGTTGGCCAGAGCTTTTTGGGGTGTTTTGGGATTGGTCGGATTGATTGCGAGCAGATGGACTGCAAGTTTCCACTTCTCAGCATTGACAAAGGGCTTATAGTTAAAATGTGAGTACATGCTGGGTCCGTGTACGAGCTTGTACCATCTCCTCTTAAACTGTTCCTCCAACCATGACAAGTTGACTCGCTGGGTTTCGTCCGTGTGACGGAAAGTTGGGGATTTCCCATTTTCCAGAATCCTTATGGTTGCCTGGTTGTCCTCAACAATTGATCGTGGGGAGAACATGGACATCACGCATTCACCTTCCTTCTCCCGCCCAACGAACTCATAGTCCGTCAGTGCTTCACGAATCTCGGTGGCTTCAATGTTGTAGTCGGACTCGTACGGGCCATACACTCTGAAGAAGGTCTTGCCTGTCCACTCTCCATTGATCGGGTAGTTGTCCTTGACCCGCTAGTTGTCCTGCTTGAAGTCGACGATCCCATCCTTCAACATAATGGAGGTCCGTGAGCAACCAATACGCTTAATTTTGATGGGCGACTTGGACATGTCAGTGGGAGTGAGTAGGTGATTCCTTGGTTTGGTGTGGGCTCTTACCAATAGTCTTCTACTTCTCAAAAGCTGCCAGTATTCACCATTTGGTTCCTTTGTTGTTTCAATGTCGTGTCTTGGCAATCCTCCCGGAATCCTGTCCTTTTTCTTGCCCCCGCGTTCTGGAGGTATGCCCAAAGACCGGAGGAAGGAAGACCGACAGCTCGTAGGGAGACATTTGCACTAACAACATCCTCTCAAGTTGCTTCAAACCCCCTTAGGGACCATTTTAGAACCCAAAAATGGTTTCTAAAATGGAATCTACAAGGGGGGTCTTAGAACCCAAAATGTTTGGCAGCTATTCCGTTTTTGGGTTCTAAAATGGGTTCTAAAATGGTATCTTCCACCCTTAAAAAAACATTTAAAACATTTAAAAAATCCTTGTTGAAACCATCGCATTTCAGGAAAAAAACGATGAGGAAATCTGCGCCCCCCAAAAATAGATCAACATGAGGCGAATCAAAAAAAAAAACCTGCAAAAAACACTCCATGATACTCCACAACATTTTTCAGTGGGTGGCGGCCACAGATGGTCGTATCATTTACTACCTATGGAGCCAGGTTTTTGCCCGCGCTCTTCTCTTCCTTTCTTGCCAAACCGTTAAAGTACACCCGAACCCAAATGCTTTCAGAATGTCTCCTAAGTCACCCCTTTTCAAACGAATTTAGTTTTGGACTCGTTCCACTTCCCGTGCGACTGTTTGTTCAATTTTAAGCAGACATGTCCAACCAGATAATTTTTCAATAAAACAGCAAACTCCTACATGCAGTTTTTTCAAAACAATGGTGTTTTTGCGTCGAAGGAGAAAAACAAGGAACAAATCATCACATGCGGAATCAGAAAGCAGCTGTGTGTCGAACTACAGCTGTCGCAGCTGTCACTTAAAAAGATGGTAAGTTTGCCTACCTTCATCAGGACACCACTGACTGGACACTTGTTCTTTTGGGATATTTGGGGGGGCTGGGCAGCTATGGCACAGAGATGTCACCCTAGACAATGCACCTTGAGGATTTATCTTTGGGAAGGGTTCTGGAATGGTTTCCTGCTTGCCAAAAGTGTGAAATACCAGCTACTGCAAGGAGAAATCATTTTAGACCATTGCATGCTTAGATACCTTACATATGAGCATTTGTTGCACAGGCACTGGTTTACTTGTACAAGAACAAAAGATGGCAGAAATAGTTTTTAGCTGACTTGATTATCACTGAAATTCATTGGCATTGGGTTGTACCTGCCTACCTACCCCTGTAGGTATTTATCTGTGGGAAGGGTTCTGGAATGGTTTCCTGCTTGGCCAAACGTGTGAAATACCAGGGGAAACCATTTTAGAACTGCTGTATGCTTAGATAGCTTCGAGAGCTTAGGTATGTTCATTTGTTGCACAGGCACTGGTCTACTTGTAGAAGAACAAAAGATGGCAGACACAGTTTTTAGCTGACTTGATGATCCCTGAAATTCATTGGCATTGGGTTGTACCTGCCTACCTACCCCTGGAGGCATTTATCTTTGGAAAAAATCTGGAATGGTTTCCTGCTTGGCAAACGTGTGAGGTACCAGCTACTGCAAGGGGAAACCATTTTAGAACTGTTGTATGCTTAGATAGCTTAGATAGCTTAGATATGTTCATTTGTTGCACAGGCATTCGTCTACTTGTAGAAGAACAAAAGATGGCAGGAACGGTTTTTGCTGACTTGAATATCCCTGAAATTCGTTTGTCTGTCACTACAGCTGTTTCCAGTGGGGAAAATTCCTACCTACCAATTTGCCGCTCACTTCACCTATTGGGCCCTTTCGTTCAGAGATGTTGAGCTAGACAATATTTGGCACACGCCTTTTCCGAATTAAATCGAAAGAACAGCCCAAATGCATGCAAATCTCTAGCCAATGCACGTACATTTTCGATGCGGGATTTTGCAACCTCTTGTGACACAACATGCAAAAGCCACTTTATATGTGCCTCAGGTGACGGCAAAAGAAGCAAACATGCAAAAAATAAACTCAAAAAACATGCAGTGTTGGGGTGAATGCAAAGGTAAAGGTACAGCTAACCACTTCAAAACTGAGCTGAACCCACAAGTTCCCCAAGTCAGAAATGTTCTTACCATGTACTGAGATCAAGAAACAAATTGAACTGTGAATTTGTCAATTTTTCTACCGTGTATCTGTATATAATCCTTCTGGCATTGGTTCGGCAATATTGATGCGACATAGTGCAACCGAGCCGTGTAAATCACCAAAACCATAGTTTCAACAGGAGGATCAAACTGGCAAATTGCTTTCAACCACCGGCTCACTAGGGATCACATAAATATCTGCACAAAACCTTCACCATATATCATCATATGCTATTATAGAAGCTTCCAAGGTTCTACACTGCTTACGGGACCGGAGGTGCTACAATGATTTTTTTATTCTAGAACCCTCCGTGTTTATCCCCGGGTGGGGGGGGGCATTCTAGAACCTTCCAACTTGAGGGTATCTAACAACTTCACTTTCGGTACTCGACATTGCAACGGTCTTGCTAAAGGCTGTGAGCGGGAAGTAGGTATTTGGCCCAACCAACACTAACAAGCAACCACTGGTCGATTGATTGTCATATTCCCATGCATGGTCAGCATCAGCAAATAGCCATAGTTTACAGTCACTTACATTATCCCCTAAGAAAGCCCCCTGTTAATGGTCCAAGGTGGAATTGATGTAGCACATGAGCCGGTGAAGCGCCTTGTTACAATATCAGTTCCATTTTGTGACTCTGGCTGCTAAACCTTGCACAGCTCGCAGCAAATCAAAT
The DNA here is from genome assembly GCA_947184155.2 of Cladocopium goreaui. Classification (NCBI taxonomy): domain Eukaryota; class Dinophyceae; order Suessiales; family Symbiodiniaceae; genus Cladocopium; species Cladocopium goreaui. The sequence goes on along the minus strand of CAMXCT020004513.1, from coordinate 432,953 downwards.
CGGGCCATCCTGGCGGCGAATAATACTTTAATCAATACTCTAGCGGCAATTGGTGCTAAGAATCCCTTTGTTTCCCTTTCATCGGCAACTGGCCGTGCTATTCTCTCCTCATGAAATGTAGTGGAAACATGTTTGAGGGACTTAAAAGGGATAATCTTTTCATTGGAACCTTTTTTTGAGGGAAAAGGGATTTTTTTGGGCCGAGAGAAAGAAAGAAGAGCGAGAGAGACACAGAGAGAGAGAGAGAGAAAGAGAGGATCCGCAGATGTGAAAATAACAAGATGTACATCTGCAGATGTGATGTGAAGATGTAGATCTGCAAATGTGTAGATGTGAAGCTATAGATCTGCAGATGTGAAGATGTGAAGATGTAGATCTGCAGATGTGAAGATGTGAAGATGTAGATCTGCAGATGTGAAGTTGTGAAGATGTTGATCTGTTTTCCTGCTTTCTTGGGGCTGACATGCTTTTTCTGGCTGGGGGGTTGACATTGGTTCTTTAATGGTAATTGTTTGCTTGTTTATAAACACTAGGTTCCATCCACATGATGTGGGTTTCGGCAATGTGCGTGCCATCACACGCCCTGTTTCAAAACTCAGGTTTTTTACTGGGAGGGCGCCTAACCATGTAGTAGGCGGACTCCCAGGTGAACCCATGAAGTGGAAACAACATGTTGCAATGGTTGGTTTTAGACCCCCACATGAACAAACAACATGTTGTAATGGTTGGTTGCAACATGAACCAGATGTAGCATCCATGCAGCGTCATTGCGTTATGTTTTGTCCGCCTGCTGCCTTTTTCTTAGTGGTGGGGCCCAATGCCGCCTCCTGCAAAAATGGGAGGACAGATGTGGGGGCGGGGGGACTGGGTTTGCATGGCAACCACTGGGTTTGCATAGGTCTAGAGTCTAGAGTAAAAGCATAAATTTAAAAGAATACTTTACTTCGAGTTATCCCCACCATGACATTTATACGTTTTGTTACTGGCAAATCTTCTGGCATTCTATCTGACATATCTTCCGGCGTTTTATCTGGCACATCTTCTGGCATTCTATCTGGCATCTTATCTGGCATTCTCTCTGGCATTCTATCTGGCATATCTTCTAACATTCTATCTGGCATATCTTCTAACATTCTATCTGGCATATCTTCTGGCATTCTATCTGGCAAATCTTCTGGCGTTCTCTCTGGCATACCTTCTGGCATTCTATCTGGCATATCTTCTAACATTTTATCTGGCATATCTTCTGGCATTCTATCTGGCATATCTCATGGCATTTTATCTGGCATATCTTCTGGCATTCTGTCTGACATTCTATCTGGCATATCTTCTGGCATTGTATCTGGCCGTTGAGGTCCAGCGGTGCACACTGAGCTGGGCAACAGGATGAGGTCCAGCAGTGCACACTGAGCTGGGAAGGTCCCAGGTTGAGGGCCCACTGAGCTGGGAAGGTCCCAGGTTGAGGTCCAGCGGTGCCCACTGAGCTGGGAATGTCCCAGGTTGAGGTCCAGCGGTGCACACTGAGCTGGGAATGTCCCAGGTTGAGGTCCAGCGGTGCGCACTGAGCTCGGACGTTGGCGAAGAGCTTGGCGAAGAGTTGGCAAGGCAACAGTGGACGCGAGAAGTGGATGCAGAGGTGGTGGAGGAGATGCTGGCGGAGGAGGAGCAGGAGGATCAGGACGAGGATAGCTAGCCGAGGAGGAGGAGGAGGAGGAGGAGGAGGAGAACAACTGTGATAAAATCTAACGTCCCTCACCTGGCAGGTGGGGAACAAGGCCTAATCTGGGCGCATGCGCCAATGCCAACCCAGACAGTCAATTCAATTCAAGATGCTTCAATTTGGGCGCACTAAGTGCTAACCCAAATGGGCAACATTGAATGTTCGACACGTTCTCAAGATGCTTCAATTTGGGCGCACTAAGTGCTAACCCAAATGGGCAACATTGAATGTTCGACACGTTCAATGCCTAATCTGGGCGCAAGTGGTTTGCTTACCCAAACGGAAATGTGAAATTTCAAGTGCCAAGAATAAATGAAAACAAATTGAAACAAAATGATCAAATAGGGTTCAGAATAAGGTTCATGTTTCTAACGTAGTTTGAGCTCATAGTTTGTAAGCCTTTAAGTCCCAAACCACCCCTGATCATTCTCATTTCCATTGACCGCCAGGAGCACATGGCGCCGAAGATGAGGATGAGTCCCACGACCGGGATTCATCCTACAGCGAAAGCACAGATGCAGCTGCTGCACCAGCTGATGAGCCTGACGAGGACGGCACTGGTGACAGAGCAGACTATAGTGGCAACGAAAGTGAAGGCAAGAAGAAGGCTAGGGCGGTCAAAACAGAAGAACCTGACCCTAAGAAGCTAAATGACAAGGCAGAAGCCGCCAAGCGCCAAAAACGAAGCAAGAGAGAGGATGACCGCCGCCCAAAGGAGAAGGACCGTGCAAAGGAGAGGGGTCATCAGAGGGACCATGCAAAAGAGAGGGACCATGATGCGAAAAAAGAGAAGAAAGAGAAGCGAGAGAGGAAGACTGAAAAAGAAAAACATGACAAGGAGGAGAGAAGACGTGAGAGAGCTGCCAAAAGAGAAGCCAAACAGGATGAGGGGTCAAGAAAAGAGAAAAGGAAACAAACAGGAAGCGGGACTGGGAGCGGGACCGACGGCCTGTCACGCCACCCACTGGGGCCAGGTCATCAGGTGCGCGTCCCGTGAGCCCAGCAAGGCCACCAAAGCAGCCTGACAACCACAAGGATGACATTGATGGCCGGCATTGCGAGATATGCTGGAAATATGTCCGTGGTGACATGCGGCAGCATCAAGAGACCTCCCTCAGCTGCCGCGAGTGGCAAAAGCGCAGCAGTGGTGGCACTGGGAACAAGAGTGATGGACGGGGCCGCTCCTTTGCCCCAGAGCGCGGGCCGTGCGGTGTGTGTGGCAAGCCCATCGCCAGTAACACCTGGAGTATGTGGCAACACTATCAGAGTGTTCACCCTGACCAGTGCCAGGACCTGGTGGACTCCGGCAAGATTCCACGTGACTGGCTGGACCACCCGCGCAGCAGAATGCGCTTGGCAAGTGTGGCGCCGCCACGACGCGGCCCTCCAGTACCCACAAGCCGTTGGGCGGCAAAGGGCCAGGGCCAGGGCCAAGTGGTCCTGGTGATGGTGGAAGCAGACCCTTGGGACGGCAAGCTTCCATCTCAGGGCTGCTCATCCACATAGGAGAGATGCTGCGAAGTGAGCAGTGAGGCATCATGGCATGGGCAAAAATCCTCCAGGGCATCAAGTGAGATGCTGAGCGGTCGGTCGGTACTATAGGCAAAGCAGGTGCCTTAAGAAAAAAACGCTACAGCAAACCAAGCAAACAACAGCAAACCCCAAAAGGTTCGTGTAGAGACCTCCCAGTAAAGGGCACGAACAAAAATATCTCAAAGGCAAGCGTCTTCCAGACAGATGGTCGCAGCCAGCGTGCGACAGATGGTCGCAGTCAGCATGCGATGGAAAAAGAAATGATGCGCCACCGGGCTCACGGAATACCATTTTTAAGTGGGAAGCTGACAACAACTGTTTTGGTCCTAGGACGACAGGCCAGGCTGGAGTGCTGATGGTTCAATGCATGTCGACCGCTGCTGCTTCGGGCTCAGCACTTTGCAAACCACTTTTCTTACTTAATGTTCATGGGGACGCGGGTAGTTCAGTCCAGTAACAATGTAACAAACAAGGCGAGGCACGGGTGAATCCCGTTGTAGAAGCTGGCTTGATGTTGATGGGATTCATTCTCTTATTTATTAATGGTCATGGGTTTCCACTGTTCTCAGTCAATGTTCAAATTTGCCACTTTTCTCACTTAAATGTTCATGGGCCTGGGCTGCCACTGGTCTCATTTGATGTTCATGTTCAAGCCTTTCAGCTAGCGCCAATTGACATGTTTCCAGAGTTGATCAATTGCCAAATGGCCCATGTCAAAGTTGCATCACAATCAGTGACCTGGTTAGATTTTGCATCCTGTGTGCCATTAGCGCCCGTATGGAAGCCATGGCTGGAGTGGAACTGCCAGATGTTGATGATAGCGACATCTGGGACCACTTTAACTTTGGAAATGAGGAGTCCAAGGCAGAGGATGCCATATCCCTGCCCTCTGGTGAATCCAAAAGTGAGCCAGTCGATCTCCCAGATGGGATTGATCAATGCTGCTCCATGGATTGCCTTGCTGTAACGCAGCAAGACAAACAGCTGAAAGGAAGGCTGGACGAACTGAAGACCGGCTTAGCTGAAGCAACTTTGCGTGACAAGGCCAAACTGCAGCATGACTGCATGCGGTCGTGGCAAAGTGACACTTCGGGCTGGCGAAGGTTCAAGGCCTTTGGTGTAGAGCCTTGTTGCCAAAAATCTTTGCAAAAAATGTTGCAACTCGGCCACAAAACTTATTTGAAGTTTTGCCACAATTTGAACGAGGGTTTCCTGGAACCCCCGCAGGATATGAGGCAGACTCAGCATCAGAGGTCCTTCAGGAATGTTGCGGCCCAAGCTGAAGCAGCAGCCAATGCACTGCTGAAATGGTGTCACGACAACATGGCTGAGCACTTGGCCGAGAGCGATAACTTTGTGAAAGCCAAGAAAAGTTTGGCTGCTGCTGCTGGACAAAGCTCAGCTGCTGGCTTGGACGAAGTCCAAGGGCCAAAGCAAGTTAAGTGGCTCCCACCAGGGACTACTTTGTCTGAGATGCGGGATTTCAGCAGTAGCTTCAACTCGGATATCCGACCGCCCAGTTTTGCAACTTTTTCTCGTGTCTATCGTTGTCAGTGGCAAAACTTTTTGAAAGTGCGAGCAGAGCGGCAGCATAGTAAATGCTCCGATTGCCAGAAGAGTGGCCCCGACAGTGCCACAGCAAGCAGGACATAGAGCTTGTCCAAAAGCATTTGGAAGAGCACATCCGAAGCATAAGAGCCGACCGCGCAACAGACGCCAACATCAACATGGTGGCGCAGCAGTCCGCAAGAGGTGAGGTTGACGCTTCCAGTTCCATTCTAAGTCTCACCATTGACGGAATGGACGAAGCTAAATTCCGTATACCTTAGTTTTTTTTAAAGTCTCGTAAAAATATTTTTGTTAGCTAGCGTACGTGTAGTGACGAGTGACATGAACGGGGGTATGAACGTGTGTGTGAACGACATGCGTGCGAGTGAACGTACGTGCGAACGTATGTACCCAGAGCCTCCAAAAGTCCTTAATTAAGGAGATACCTTAATTAAGGTCTCCAGGATTTTCTTAATTAAGGACTTTTGGAGGAACTTCTGGAGACCTTAATTAAGTGATCTGGCTTTGGTGCTGTTATAGTGGTATAATGGCTAAGTTTGTGTCAAAATTGTCATATGTTTTTTTCTTTGCTGTCCTTTGGATTTTTTCTTTTTGCAAAAAAGTAGGCAATACAAGAACTTCCTAGATTGCTTAATTAAGAAGATGGCTTAATTAAGCAATCCTATTTAAGCTATCTAGGAGGAACAATTTTGGATTGCTTAATTAAGCAATCTAGGTTTTAGTGTTATTTTTCTAGTTTAAAATTCAATGTTAAAATATGACTTTTTGAATTTTGATTAGCTACCTCTTTTCAAGAATTTCTAGTTGGAAACTGTGCCAATTTTGCCTCCTTTTCACTTTGAAGAAAAATCAACTTGCAACCAAAGGTATTTGGAATGCAACCCAACGTATTTGGAAAGAAAAAGGAAAATGGAATGTACAAAAACGATTGTGTGCAACATACCCTGTTCCAAACATTGTCAATGCTCCTGAGACTTTTACTTTTTTTTTGTCAAAATGTTTTTGTAGAAGCATTCATGTTGTAAGCCATGCCCACCCCCAAAATATGATTAAAAAAAAAACTCAAGTACCTTAAACAAATATTTAGGCTTAGGCCCCCTTCAGATGACATATTCCTTACTAGTGAATAGTGAATACTTATATACTAGTTTCTAGTTACTTGCTAGTATAGTTGTGATTGCTGGTTAGTAGGTGATATTCAGTAGGCAGTAGTTGGTAATTAATAATTACAATGGCCCAAGTGCAGAAACAAAACGTATTGTACCTGCACTCCACAGAGGAGTGTTGTTGATAACAAAGTAAATTGGAAACTGAAAGTATCTTGTCCAAGTATTCAAATTCGATCCTCACCATGAAAAACACATGGGTGCCAAAGCTGAAACTAAAACCTGTTCTTTTCAAATTGTGTCGGAATATTCAACTTTGAGCCCCACCAAAAATTATCAATTTGGGCCCCATCAAGAACTACAATTTTTAGTGGGACCCAAAGCTGAAGATAAATTAGTTTCCTTTCAAACCTTGACACAAAGTATTCCAGCTTGAACCCCTGCAAAAATCTTAATTTTCAGTGGGGCCCAAAGTTGAAGATAAACTATGTCCTGTTCAAATTGGTGAAAGTATCCAAACTTCACCCCCTTATTTGATTTTCCAGGGTGGGGCCCAAAGTTGAAGATAATATATGTTTCTTTCAAATTTTGTCGAAGTAGTCAAGTTTCAGCCCCACTAATTTTTAGTTGGGCCAAAAAATGAAGATCAAACATGTTCTCTTCAAATCTTGTCGACAAGATTCAACTTTCAGTTCCACTAAAAAAATGTAATATTTTGGTGACCCAAAGTTGAAGAATAAACATGTTTCCAAATTTTGCTGAAAAGGAATCAAAATTGAGCCCCACCGAGTTTTTTTAGGCTTAGGGCGAAAATTGAAACTACATTACTTTCCAGGAACATTTCTTCGTTTTGGTTCATTTTTGAGAGGTGCTCTTGTTTCCTTTCCTGAGGTGATGAAAGGGGTCAGAAGAGGGCACCTTGAAAAAATGTTCCAAATACATCAAGAAGGCATTGCGAGGCATGAGCTCTAAAGGTGGTAAATGTGTTGAGGTGTTGTTTGCATTGTAGCCTTTGTTTTTGTTTCTTTGTTTTGTTACAGGTTTTTGCAGGTGCCCCTTTTTCCTTTGCTTAGGTGATCAAAGGGGGTCAGAAAAGGGCACTTTGAGCAAATGCTCCAAATACATGAAGAAGGCATTGCAAGGCATGAGCTCTAAAGGTGGTAAATGTTGAAGTGATGTTTGCATTGTAGCCTTTTGTGTTTGTTTCTTTATTTTGTTGCAGGTTTTTGCAGGTGCCCGTTTTTCTTTGCTTTGGTGATCAAAGGGGGTCAGAAAAGGGCACCTTGAAAAAATGTTCCAAATACATCAAGAAGGCATTGTGAGGCATGAGCTCTAAAGGTGGTAAATGTGTTGAGGTGTTGTTTGCATTGTAGCCTTTGTTTTTGTTTCTTTGTTTTGTTGCAGGTTTTTGCAGGCGCCCCTTTTTCCTTTGCTTAGGTGATCAAAGGGGGTCAGAAAAGGGCACCTTGAAAAAAATATCCAAATACATGAAGAAGCATTGCAAGGCATTGCACCAAGAGGATTGCCATAGCTGCAAATTGTACTTGAACAAAGGGAAACTACATTAGCTTGAAATTACCACCCAGCAAGATTGGGCCTTGGAACATCTCGAGCCCAGGTCATAAACCATGAGATTATTATGTGGTAGAATTACTAGGTGTTAAAAAATGTTAAAATTTTAACATATTTTAACATTTTTTAACATTTTTTTAACAATAATGCCTTGCAATGACCCCCTTTGATCACCTAAGCAAAGGGAAAACGGGGCACCTGCAAAAACCTTCAGCTACGTGCCCAACTGAAAATTACAATTCTTAGTGATGCTCGAATTTGAATATTTCGACAGGATGTGAAAAGCGCATATATATATTCTCCTCAACTTTGGCCCCACCCTGAAAAAAACTTGGTGGGGTTCAAGTTTGAATACTGTCACAGTTTACCTTCAACTTTGGGCCTCACTGAAAACTATGGTTTTTTCTGGGGTTCAAACTTGAATACTTTGTGACAAGATTTGAAAGGAACATATTTTATCTTCAGCTTTGGGCCCCACCAAAAATATTAATTTCTAGTGGGGTTCAACCTAGAATATGTTTGGCAAAATTTTAAAGGAACATATTTTATATTCAACCTTGGGCGCCACTAAGAATTATAATTGTTAGTGGGGCTCAAACTTGAATATATATTTTTCAACAAGTTTTGAAGAGAACATGTTTTATCTTCAATTCTGGGCCCAACTAAAAAATACAGTTGTTAGTGGCGCTCAAAGTTTCGAATACTTCGACAAATTTTATAAAAATCATATTATCTTCAACTTTGAGCCCAACCCTGAAAAAAATGATTGGGCTCAAATTTGAATACTTTCACCTGGTTTGAAAAGAACATATGTTATCTTTATCTTTGGGCCCCACTAAACATTATAATTGTAAATGGGGCTCAAACTTGAATACTTTGAAACAAGATTTGAAAAGAACATATTCTATCTTCAACCTTGGGCCGCAGTGAAAAATATATTTGTTAGTGTTAGTGGGGCTCAACCTTGGCTATATGTTTTGGCAAGGTTTGAAAAACAGATTCAATTTTCAACCTTGGGCAGCAGTAAAAATTGTAATTGTTAGTGGGTTCAGCCTTGACTATTTTTTTTAACAAGGTTTGAAAAGAACAGATTTTAGTTTTTAGTTTCAGCTTTGGGCCCTGCTCTTAAAAGACTTGGTGGGGCTCAAATTTTAATACATACTTGGACAAAATAATTGCGTTTTCCAATGTATTGTTTTTTAATAACAGCACTCCTCAGAGGAGTGCAGGTAGCATAGGATTGCTTCCGCACTTTGGCCATTATAATTACTAACTGCTAGTTGCTACATACTGAGTATTACCTCACCACTATACAGGCTAGCAACTAGAAACCATAAAACGATCACTATTCGCCACTAACTACTGACAATAAACTACTGACTCTACCCACTACTCACTACCCACTAGTCACTACCCACTACCCTACTAACTTACCATTACTCACTACTGGCTACTCACTACTCGTTGCTCACTTACCCACTTTTGACTTCTAACTGGCCACTAACTGCTATCTACTGGCTACTCACTACTCACTTCTACTATCTACTCATGAGCACTCCTCGAAGGAGTGATGTCTATAATGGTTGCTTGTGACCAGACATACTCATCAGAGAAGTGGTCTCTACAATGGTTCCTTTTGCCCAAAAAAAAATGGCACCCACCTTATATTAAGGGTCGCCAGGCCATCTCTACCAAACAACATTTTGCCCCCCACTACTCTTCAAATAAGTGCAATCTTCTAGGTTTACTTTACTACATTCCTCATTGTTTCCCCTTTGACATTATTAATTATACAAACCCTGCCTAGGCAAACCTTTTTATAAAAAAGTATAATGCCACAAAATCACATTCTTAATTTGCAGAACTGCTGCTGGCTGCATGAACGAAAAGAACAAGCCAGAAGCACCTGGTTGCCACCCATGGCATATAATTAGTTCGAGCCACTGCCTTCAAAATTTGTAAAAATAAGCAAAATCTAGATTGCTTAATTAAGCACTCTATAGATTGCTTAATTAAGCAACCTAGAGAAACTTCAGATTGCTGAATGTGCTAAATGAAGATTGCTTAATTAAGCAAGCCTGCAGAACTACAAAACAAAACAAGCCAGAAGCACCTGTGTTGCATGGCACAGAAAACTTGGTTTGAGCCAATGATCTCCTCAAAGGAGATCAAGATACAGCAAACATGATTTCATCAATGTCTCATCAAAAAAATATCAATGAAAAAGCAAAAGATCCAGAGACCTTAATTAAGTGATCTGGCCAAAATTCCAGATCACTTAATTAAGGTCTCCAAAACCATGATTTTTGGCAAACCTCCAGATCACTTAATTAAGGTAGCTACCTTAATTAAGGACTTTTGGAGGCTCTGGGTATGTACGAGTGAGCGTACGTGCGAGCGAACGTGTGAGCGTACGTCCGTGCGTTTGCACGGTCACTCGCCACGCGCGCGCGCACGTACGAAAATAAGGTCGACTTGAGTCGACCTTATTTTTGCACGACCCTGCCTCTTTAGTATTGATTTAGTATTGTAGCGCTTTGCACGTACAGAAATAAGGTCGACTCCGGTCGACCTTATTTTCGTACGTGCGCGCGCACGCGGCCGGTGAACGTGCAAACGCACGCATGTACGCGCACACGTCCGTCCACTTGTACGCACACGTCCGTTCACTCGTTCGCTCACACGTGCACTCGTCCGTTCACTCGTTCGCATTACGTTCGTCACCACGTCCGTTAGCCACTCGTACCCCCTACGTTCACCGCGTCTCTTGGAGCTTTAAAAGCATTGTTTACGAGGCTTTAAAATCCCCGTCGGTACAAAAACGTGGGGTACAGTCCTAGAAAAAAAACGGTCTAAAATGATGACCCCTAACCTTTGAGAGAGGTTTTAGAGCTTTAAATTCCTGGCTCCTAACCTCTGAAGCCGAAATCTCACTTCCAACCACCTTTTTGAATTGTCTTTACTAATTTCCTGGTGCCCAACGTCCAACATCCAATAAATTTACCCCTCTGATATCCAAGTAAAAAAAATATTTCCTGGATGCTTGCGTTGGTAACATGCCATATCTTCCCCCCCTCAATCTGATACGGAAAAAAATGAATTCCGCACCTGACTTCCCGGCTGACAGCTCGCAGTTTTTCAGAGTCCCCGGTTTGACATTTAGATATGTTCTAGTAAACTCCCATTTGATCCATCCACCTTCAAATTCCTGGCTACTAACCTTGGGAATTCTACAAACTTACCCATTCTCAGAGTCATTCATGATTGATTTCCTGATGCCTTACATACACAGACTGATAGATCAACCCCCCCTCAAGCACAACAGACAGAAATTGATTTCCTGTCACTGTACGTCAGGAAGCTTTCAGGAAAAATAAACTCGGCCTTTTTTGGTATGATATTTTATTCCTGGCCCCATATCATGCCCCGGGACCCTCACCCACTGTCTGCTAGATTTTTGGAAAATAGTGTTTTTTAAAAAGCGTGCTGAACCCCCCAGGAAAAAAAACTGGTAGTACAGAGGAGGATGCTTTAAAAAAAGCTAACGTATACCTCGACGGTTGGACTGCAGCAAACAAATGAGTGCTTTGTGGCGTCCTGAGTGCCGATTCATCGGCGTGCTGTGCGAAGGGCATTCAGAAGGCTATTATATAGGCGATTGCGATCTCATTAAGGGCGCCAGCCATGACTTGACACTCATCAGCCACGTGATCACTGAAGTGCAGCAGTCCTGCCAAGAGAAAGGCATCCAACTTCCAGGAATACTCCGGCTGCAGAGTGACAATGCTAGCTCAGAGCTGAAGAACGTGCTCCAAGATGTTTCTATGATATTTCTAGATGATTTTTATGGGAATTCCTATGGGATTTCTTTGCGGTTCCTATGCTATTCCATGTTATTTCTATGATCTTTCTATGGAATTTCTGCGGGATTCCTCTGGGATTTCCATGATCTTTCTATGGGATTACTATGGGATTCCTCTGCGATTTCCATGATCTTTCTATGGGATTACTATGGGATGTCAATTGAAAGTAAATTGAAATCAATTGAAAATAAATTGAAATCAATTGAAAGTAAATTGAAAGCAATTGAAATCATTTGAAATCAGTTGAAAGTAAATTGAAATCCATTGAAAGTAAATTGAAATCAATTGAAATCAATTGAAATCAGTTGAAAGTAAATTGAAATCAATTGAAAGTAAATTGAAAGTAAATTGAAATCAATTGAAAGTAAATTGAAAGCAATTGAAATCAATTAAAAGTATATAGTTAAATTGAAATCAATTGCAAATAATTAAATTGAAATAAATTGAAATCAATTGAAAGTAAACTGAAAGTAAATTTAAATTGAAATCAATTGAAAGTAAATTGAAATCAATTGAAAGTAAATGGAATTTAATTCAAAGGAAATTGAATTCAATTCAAAGTAAATTGAAATCAATTCAAAGTAAATTGAAATCAATTGAAATCAATTGAAACTAAATTGCAATCAATTCAAAATTGAAATCAATTGAAAGGAAACTGAAAGTAAATTTAAATTGAAATCAATTGAAAGTAAATTGAAATCAATTGAAAGTAAATGGAAATTAATTCAAAGGAAATTGAATTCAATTCAAAGTAAATTGAAATCAATTCAAAGTAAATTGAAATCAATTGAAAGCAAATGGAAATTAATTCAAAGGAAATTGAAATCAATTCAAAATAAATTGAAATCAATTCAAAGTAAATTGAAATCATTTCAAAAAATGAAATCAATTCAAAGTAAATTGAAATCAAATCAAAATAATTTGAAGTCAATTGAAAGTAAATTGACATCAATTGAAAGTAAATTGAAATAAAATTGAAATCAATTGAAATCAATTGAAAGTAAATTGAAATCAGTTCAAAGTAGATTGAAATCAATTCAAAGTAAATGGAAATCAATTCAAAGGAAATTGAAATCAATTCAAAATAAATTGAAATCAATTCAAAGTAAATTGAAACCAATTCAAAGTATATAAATTGAAATCAATTGAAATCTATCATTTTTTTGAAAAATTCCACGCTATTGCATACCCGGTCCCTTGTTTTTTCCACACTATTGTGTATCCAAAATTTGTTTGGGGGGGAGGGGGGAGGGACCCCCCTGTACTAATCAGTAACCTACATTACACAGATACAAAAACATTTCCTTTCGTGTTCGTGCTATTTCCCTTTCATTTCTGTTCACATTCCTCTCATGCGTTTTTATTCTCCTGTCAGTTTTCTTTCATTTCATGTCCTTCTGATGTTCCTCTGATTTCCCTTTCCGTTCGTCTCATTTTCCTTCTCATCTTTCTTTCATGTCCCTTTCATTTTACTCTCTTGTCACTTCAGTTTCCTTCCCTTTTTCCTTCAAGTCATGCCGTGTTCCTTGTATGTCCTGTCATTTTAGGAAGAAAAATCGAATTTCCACGCATGTTCGTTTCATATTCTTTTCATAGTCCTTGATTCTTCATTTTCTTCCATGCCCGTTTATGCTTCTTTTCCATTCTTTATTTCTTCCGATGTTCTGCTATCTTCCTTTCATTTTACGTTACTTTATGTGTTTATTTCATTTCCTTCCCCTTTCCTTTCATGCGCGTTACTTCCATGTCCTTCCATTATCTGTTCATATCCTTTCATTGTCCCTCCATGCCATGTCCTAATCCTCACAGATAGAATATTCGGAATGCATGACCTTTGTCACCATGGTGGTCACAATTTATATGTGTGAATATTGAAAAAAAACAAATATACACTCATACAAAAGCATTTTCTTTCGTGTTCACATTCCTTTCATGCCTTTTATTATCCTGTCAGTTTCTTGTCAGTTTCCTTTCACTTCCTTCCATGTTCCTTGTATTTCCGTCAATCATATCTTTGTTTTACGTTCACCTTATTTAATTTCCCTCCTTTCTTTTTGTTCTTTCATGTCCTTCTGATGTTCCTCTGGTTTCCCTTTCCGTTCGTCTCATTTTCCTTATCATCTTCCTTTCATGTCCCTTTCATTTTACTCTCTTGTCACTTCAGTTTCCTTCCCTTTTTCCTTCAAGTCATTCCATTTTTCTTGTATGTACTGTCATTTTTCAAAATCATATCGAATTTCCGTGCATATTCGTTTCAAATTTTGTTCATGGTCCTTGGTTCTTTTCATGATCTTCCTTGCTCGTTTATGCATCGGGGTGCCAATTCATTATGTGATAATGTGCAGCAGTTTTAAAGCGGTCTAACTTTTGTGCATAGGGCCTCATGCTTTAAAATGCACAAAAACAATGAGAACTGGTTCTGCTATAAAATGCGGTTCCAGCAAATTCACGCCGAATTGGCATCCAAGTTCATCCAAATTCGAAGACCTTCAGAAATGCCTCTTTAAAAAGGGGTCAGTTATTTTTAGATAGAGGTATTTTAGAGTCAAGGTGCTCAAATATTTAATGGTTTTCTTCTGTTTATAGCATTCTGTAGCAACAAAATACGGTGGCATTCTTCCGTAGCAATTCCTTAAAATTCCGTAGAAATCATTTAAATCCCGTAAAATTCCCAAAAACTCATGAAAATTCCTTAAGCATCATTTAAAATCATTAAATTCCGTAAAAATCTTTTAAATTCCGTCAATTCCTTTAAGATTCGCCAAATTCCTTAAATTTCCCCGAAATTCCTCTAAGATTCTTGAAATTTCCTTAAACTTCCTTGAAATTCCCTTAAGATTCCTTAAAATTCTTTTAAGATTCCTCAAAAATCATTAAAATTCCTTTAAAATTGGAAAAATATACCCTAAAATTCCTTTAACATCCTTTAGAATCATTCGAAATCTTTGAAAATCTTTCAAATTCCGTCAAATTCCTTTAAAATTCCTTCAGCTTCCTCTAAGATTCCTTCAAAGTCCTTAAAACTCCCTAAATTCCTTGAATTTCCTTATAATTCCTTTCAAATTCCTTTAAAATTCCTTAACATTCCTTAAAATTCCTTAGGATTCCTTCAAATTCCTTAAAATTTGCAGATCTAAACTCGCATGCCCAATAAAATTGATATAAAGAGATCCTCGAAAAGCACTGGTTCCATTCTGCAACAAAATGCTCCAAACACTCAATTTGTTGCAATAAAATTAGAATGGAATCTTAACATGTTAAAAATCATCAGGATTTCCCTGGCCAATAAAATGCTCAAACCAACCCCTTAACAATAGAATGACTAACCTGACTCCAATTTTGAAATTCCAATACATTACGGATCTCGCTTAGACTATGCACAAGTCATCCATTTCTAGTGTGGAAATTGCCACGGGGACGTTTATGCTTCTTTTCAGTTCTTTACTTCTTCTGACGTTCTTCTATCTTCCTTTCACTTTACTCTACTTTATTTCAATGCATTTCATTTCCTTCCAATTTCCTTTCATGTGCGCTATTTTCATGTCCTTCCATTATCTGCTCATATCCATATCCTTTCATTGTCCCTCCATGCCATGTCCAAATCCTCACAGATAGAATATTCGGAATGCATGACCTTGGTCACCATGGTGGTCACAATTTATATGTGTGAATATTGAAAAAATATATACACAGATACAAAAACATTTCCTGTCGTGTTCGTGCCATTTCCCTTTCATTCCTGTTCACATTCCTTTCATGCGTTTTTATTCTCCTGTCAGTTTCCTTTCACTTCCTTCCATGTTCCTTCCATTTCCGTCAATCATATATATCAACCCCCCGCCCAGTAACAGCAGATAAATGATTTTCCTTTAACCTACCCGTTCAAAACGAGCACAAGGAGATTGCTCCAAAAATCTCGGCTAGGAGGTGCCTAAAAAAATCGTCAACCTGCCCTCCAAACCTCTGATACAGAATTCAGAATTCAAGACAGGGGCTTCACTTTCAAGATCTTTCAAGCATATCAGTTGCATTCCAACATTGAGAAAGAAGAGCGCAGACTACAGACAATACATTCATGTGTTACCCTGAGAAGGTGCGAGCAAAGCGTCTGCATCGAAGCAAGGACTAGAACATTGTGAAAGGATTTGGCCGCTTGATGCAACTGGCACAATGCACCGTAATGTGCTCAACCATGGAGTCAGATTGGCCATGTGGGAAAATGGAAATGTTATATACTTGGCAACCATCCTAAACTTTAAATTCTAAACCCCGAGCCCATCCGAACCCTAAATCGCAAAACTTCATTGACGCGTAAGTACCAACCGCCAAAACCAGCACAAGCTAGACACAAAAAAACCATAAAAAAGCACAAAAAAAGCACAAGGAGACTGCAAAAATAATTGCGAAAAACATGAAAAAAACTAGCCCGGGCAAGGAAAGGTCCAAAGGGACGACAAAACGAGCACCAGAGGGACCACAAGAAAAGCACAATTTGAGCACCAGCCGAGCACAATTTGAGCACCAGCCGAGCACAATTTGAGCACCAGCTGAGCACAATTTGAGCACCAGCGGAGCACAATTTGAGCACCAGCTGAGCACAATTCGAGCACCAGCCGAGCACAATTTGAGCACCAGCCGGGCACAATTTGAGCACCAGCCGGGCACAATTTGAGCACCAGCCGAGCACAATTTGAGCACCAGCCGAGCACAATTTGAGCACCAGCCGAGCACAATTTGAGCACCAGCCGAGCACAATTTGAGCACCAGCCGAGCACAATTTGAGCACCAGCCGAGCACAATTTGAGCACCAGCCGGGCACAATTTGAGCACCAGCCGATCACAATTTGAGCACCAGCCGAGCACAATTTGAGCACCAGCCGAGCACAACCGAAAACAGTAAAACCAAAAAAGTCAACTGCGCCAGCCCCAGCCTCAGCCCCAGCGCCAGGCCCAGCCCCAGCCCCAGCGCCCCCAGGCCCAACCCAACCACCCCAGCCCCCAGCACTCCAGCCCAGCCAGGCCCAGCCCCAACCCCCCCACCCTTGCGTTTGGTGGTGGTGGTTGTTGTGGTGGTGGTGGTGCTGCTGCTGCCGCTGCTGGTACTGCTGGTTGTGGTTGTCGTGGTGGTGCTGTCGCTGGTGGGGGGCGGTTGTTGTTATTGTTGCTAGTTCTCACATTGCTAAGGCTGTCGTAGTTACTAAGAATTGCTAAGGTTTCCAACGGAATGTTGGTGATAAGTTGGCCAGTTCCTAGCAAATCTGTAGCAGCCAGAGCCGAGAAGAGAGAAACAAACACCTGTGCAGCTTGATTCCTTCCGATTCACATGAAACATTTTTTCAACCATTTGATGATTTACATATTCATGGTGTCTACCTGATCCTTGTTTTGGTTTTGGTATAAGAATTTATCCGTATCATATTACCAGATTAGACCCTTATTTTCTGCATTTGGCTGGTGCTCATTTTGTGCCCCTGGCTTGTGCTCACTGTTACTGCCCCGGGTGTAGATCAAATATATCCTTATTTCACGTTCATCTTATTGAAATTTCCATCCTTTCCTTCTGTTTTTTTTATGTCATTCTGATGTTCCTCTGATTTCCCTTTCCGTTCGTCTCATTTTCCTTCTCATCTTTCTTTCATGTCCCTTTCATTTTACTCTCTTGTCACTTCAGTTTCCTTCCCTTTTTCCTTCAAGTCATGCCGTTTTCCTTGTATGTCCTGTCATTTTAGGAAGAAAAATCGAATTTCCGCGCATGTTCGTTTCATATTCTTTTCATAGTCCTTGATTCTTCATTTTCTTCCATGCCGCCCGTTTATGCTTCTTTTCAATTCTTTATTTCTTCCGATGTTCTGCTATCTTCCTTTCATTTTACGTTACTTTATTTGTGTTTATTTCATTTCCTTCCCCTTTTTCCTTTCATGCGCGTTACTTCCATGTCCTTCAATTATCTGTTCATATCCTTTCATTGTCCCTCCATGCCATGTCCAAATCCTCACAGATAGAATATTCGGAATGCATGACCTTGGTCACCATGGTGGTCACAATTTATATGTGTGAATATTGAGGGAAAAAACAAATATACACTCATACAAAAGCATTTTCTTTCGTGCTCACATTCCTTTCATGCCTTTTATTCTCCTGTCAGTTTCTTGTCAGTTTCCTTTCACTTCCTTCCATGTTCCTTCCATTTTCAACAATCATATCTTTGTTTTACGTTCATCTTATTCAATGTTCCTCCTTTCCTTCTGTTCCTTCATGTCCTTCTGATGTTCCTCTGGTTTCCCTTTCCGTTCGTCTCATTATCCTTCTCATCTTCCTTTCATGTCCCTTTCATTCTACTCTCTTGTCACTTCAGTTTCCTTCCCTTTTTCCTTCAAGTCATTCCATTTTTCTTGTATGTACTGTCATTTTTCAAAATCATATCGAATTTCCGTGCATATTCGTTTCAAATTATGTTCATGGTCCTTGGTTCTTTTCATGATCTTCCTTGCTCGTTTATGCATCGGGGTGCCAATTCACTATGTGATAATGTGCAGCAGTTTTAAAGCGGTCTAGCTTTTGTGCATAGGGCCTCATGCTTTAAAATGCACAAAAACAATGAGAACTGGTTCTGCTATAAAATGCGGTTCCAGCAAATTCACGCCGAACTGGCATCCAAGTTCATCCAAATTCGAAGACCTTCAGAAATGCCTCTTTAAAAAGGGGTCAGTTATTTTTAGATAGAGGTATTTTAGAGTGAAGGTGCTCAAATATTTAATGGTGTTCTTCTGTTTACAGCATTCTGTCGCAACAAAATACGGTGGCATTCTTCCGTAGCAATTCCTTAAAATTCCGTAGAAATCATTTAAATTCCTTAAAATTCCAAAAAACTCATGAAAATTCCTTAAACATCATTTAAAATCATTAAATTCCGTAAAAATCTTTTAAATTCCGTCAGATTCCTTTAAGATTCTTTAAAATTCCTTAAATTTCCCTGAAATTCCTCTAAGATTCTTGAAATTTCCTTAAACTTCCTTGAAATTCCTTTAAGATTCCTTAAAATTCCTTTAGGATTCCTCAAAAATCATTAAAATTCCTTTCAAATCGGAAAAACATACCCTAAAATTCCTTTAACATCCTTTAGAATCATTCGAAATCTTTGAAAATCTTTCAAATTCCGTCAAATTCCTTTAAAATTCCTTCAGCTTCCTCTAAGATTCCTTCAAAGTCCTTAAAACTCCCTAAATTCCTTGAATTTCCTTATAATTCCTTTCAAATTCCTTTAAAATTCCTTAACATTCCTTAAAATTCCTTAGGATTCCTTCAAATTCCTTAAAATTTGCAGATCTAAACTCGCATGCCCAATAAAATTGATATAAAGAGATCCTCGAAAAGCACTGGTTCCATTCTGCAACAAAATGCTCCAAACACTCAATTTGTTGCAATAAAATTAGAATGGAATCTTAACATGTTAAAAATCATCAGGATTTCCCTGGCCAATAAAATGCTCAGACCAACCCCTTAACAATAGAATGACTAACCTGACTCCAATTTTTGAAATTCCAATACATTACGAATCTCGCTTAGACTATGCACAAGTCATCCATTTCGGAAATTGCCACGGGGACGTTTATGCTTCTTTTCAGTTCTTTACTTCTTCTGACGTTCTTCTATCTTCCTTTCACTTTACTCTACTTTATTTCAATGCATTTCATTTCCTTCCAATTTCCTTTCATGTGCGCTATTTTCATGTCCTTCCATTATCTGCTCATATCCATATCCTTTCATTCCCCCCATGCCATGTCCAAATCCTCACAGATAGAATATTCGGAATACATGACCTTGGTCACCATGGTGGTCACAATTTATATGTGTGAATATTGAAAAATATATACACAGATACAAAAACATGTCCTTTCGTGTTCGTGCCATTTCCCTTTCATTTCTGTTCACATTCCTTTCATGCGTTTTTATTTTCCTGTCAGTTTTCTTTCACTTCCTTCCATGTTCCTTCCATTTCCGCCAATCATATCCTTATTTCACGTTCATCTTATTGAAATTGCCCTCCTTTCCTTTTGTTTTTGTTTTTTAATGTCCTTCTGATGTTCCTCTAATTTCCCTTTCCGTTCGTCTCATTTTCCTCCTTTCATTTTACTCTCTTGTCACTTCAGTTTCCTTCCCTTTTCCTTCAAGTCATGCCGTGTTCCTTGTATGTCCTGTCATTTTTGTGACCTTGGTCACCATGGTGGTCACAATTTATATGTGTGAATATTGAGAAAAAAACGCAGATACAAAAACATGTCCTTTCGTGTTCGTGCCATTTCCTTTTCATTTCCGTTCACATTCCGTTCATGCGTTTTTATTTTCCTGTCAGTTTTCTTTCACTTCCTTCCATGTTCCTTCCATATTCATCAATCATATCTTTGTTTTACGTTCATCTTATTCAATGTTCCTCCTTTTCTTCTGTTCCTTCATGTCCTTCTGATGTTCCTCTGATTTCCCTTTCCGTTCGTCTCATTTTCCTTCTCATCTTTCTTTCATGTCCCTTTCATTTTACTCTCTTGTCACTTCAGTTTCCTTCCCTTTTTCCTTCAAGTCATTCCATTTTTCTTGTATGTACTGTCATTTTGAAAAAATATATCGAATATCCGCGCATATTCGTTCCAAATTATGTTCATGGTCCTTGGTTCTTTTCATGATCTTCCATGCCCGTTTATGCTTCTTTTCAGTTCTTTACTTCTTCCAACGTTCTTCTATCTTCCTTTCGCTTTGCTTTACTTTATTTCAATGCATTTCATTTCCTTCCATTATCTGCTCATATCCATATCCTTTCATTGTCCCTCCATGCCATGTCCAAATCCTCACAGATAGAATATTCGGAATGCATGACCTTGGTCACCATGGTGGTCACAATTTATATGTGTGAATATTGAAAATATATATACACAGATACAAAAACATTTCCTGTCGTGTTCGTGCCATTTCCCTTTCATTCCTGTTCACATTCCTTTCATGCGTTTTTATTTTCCTGTCAGTTTTCTTTCACTTCCTTCCATTTTCATCAATCATATCTTTGTTTTACGTTCATCTTATTTAATGTTCCTCCTTTCCTTCTGTTCCTTCATGTCCTTCTGATGTTCCTCTGATTTCCCTTTCCGTTCGTCTCATTTTCCTTCTCATCTTTCTTTCATGTCCCTTTCATTTTACTCTCTTGTCACTTCAGTTTCCTTCCCTTTTTCCTTCAAGTCATGCCGTGTTCCTTGTATGTCCTGTCATTTTAGGAAGAAAAATCAAATTTCCGCGCATGTTCGTTTCATATTCTTTTCATAGTCCTTGATTCTTCATTTTCTTCCATGCCCGTTTATGTTTCTTTTCAATTCTTTATTTCTTCCGATGTTCTGCTATCTTCCTTTCATTTTACGTTACTTTATTTGTGTTTATTTCATTTCCTTCCCCTTTCCTTTCATGCGCGTTACTTCCATGTCCTTCCATTATCTGCTCATATCCTTTCATTGTCCCTCCATGCCATGTCCAAATCTTCACAGATAGAATATTCGGAATGCATGACCTTGGTCACCATGGTGGTCACAATTTATATGTGTGAATATTGAAAAAAAATATATATATATAATACACAGATACAAAAACACGTCCTTTCGTGTTCGTGCCATTTCCCTTTCATTTCTGTTCACATTCCTTTCATGCGTTTATATTTTCCTGTCAGTTTCCTTTCACTTCCTTCCATGTTCCTTCCATTTTCATCAATCATATCTTTGTTTTACGTTCATCTTATTTAATTTTCCTCCTTTCCTTTTGTTCTTTCATGTCAGTCTGATGTTCCTCTGATTTCCCTTTCCGATCGTCTCATTTTCCTTCTCATCGTTCTTTCATGTCCCTTTCATTTTATTCTCTTGTCACTTCAGTTTCTTTCCCTTTTTCCTTCAAGTCATTCCATTTTTCTTGTATGTACTGTCATTTTGAAAAAATATATCGAATATCCGCGCATATTCGTTCCAAATTATGTTCATGGTCCTTGGTTCTTTTCATGATCTTCCATGCCCGTTTATGCTTCTTTTCAGTTCTTTACTTCTTCCAACGTTCTTCTATCTTCCTTTCGCTTTGCTTTACTTTATTTCAATGCATTTCATTTCCTTCCATTATCTGCTCATATCCATATCCTTTCATTGTCCCTCCATGCCATGTCCAAATCCTCACAGATAGAATATTCGGAATGCATGACCTTGGTCACCATTGTGGTCACAATTTATATGTGTGTGAATATTGAAAATATATATATAATACACAGATACAAAAACACGTCCTTTCGTGTTCGTGCCATTTCCCTTTCATTTCTGTTCACATTCCTTTCATGCGTTTTTATTTTCCTGTCAGTTTTCTTTCACTTCCTTCCATGTTCCTTCCATTTTCATCAATCATATCTTTGTTTTACGTTCATCTTATTCAATGTTCCTCCTTTCCTTCTGTTCCTTCATGTCCTTCTGATGTTCCTCTGATTTCCCTTTCCGTTCGTCTCATTTTCCTTCTCATCTTTCTTTCATGTCCCTTTCATTTTACTCTCTTGTCACTTCAGTTTCCTTCCCTTTTTCCTTCAAGTCATGCCGTGTTCCTTGTATGTCCTGTCATTTTAGGAAGAAAACTCGAATTTCCGCGCATGTTTGTTTCATATTCTTTTCATAGTCCTTGATTCTTCATTTTCTTCCATGCCGGTTTATGCTTCTTTTCAATTCTTTATTTCTTCCGATGTTCTGCTATCTTCCTTTCATTTTACGTTACTTGATTTGTGTTTATTTCATTTCCTTCCCCTTTCCTTGGCACTACACTCACTTGCGCACCTGGAAATTCACTCACTTACGCACCTGGGAAATTCACTCACTTACGCACCTGGAAAATCACTTACTTACGCACCTGGGTCTCCATTCTATACGTAAATTACCAGCAAATTACGGTATCACGCATTGCAGACAAAGAGACACGACACCTTTAGGGTCTATATCTTGTTGCACTTGATGTAAGAAGAGCCATGACACCTTTAGGGTTTGTATGTTGTTGCACTTGATGTAGGAAGAGCCGCGACACCTTTAGGGTTTTTATCTTGTTGCACTTGATGTAAGAAGTGCCACGACACCTTTAGGGCTTCTAACGTGCTACACTCTATGTAAGAAGAGACACGACACCTTTAGGGTCTATATCTTGTTGCACTTGATGTAAGAAGAGCCACGACACCTTTAGGGATTATATATATATATGTAGGAAGAGCCGCGACACCTTGAGGGTTTCTATCTTGTTGCACTTGATGCAAGAAGAGCCACGACACCTTTAGGGTTCATATCTTGTTGCGCTTGATGCAAGAAGAGCCACGGCACCTTTAGGGTTTATATCTTGTCTGACTTGATGTAAGAAGAGGCGCGACACCTTTAGGGTTTATATCTTGTTGCACTTCATGTCAGAAGAGCCACGACACCTTTAGGGTTTATACCTTGTTGCACTTGATGTAAGAAGAGCCACGACACCTTCAGGGTTTACATCTTGTTGCACTTGATGTAAGAAGAGCCGCGACACCTTTATGGTTTATATCTTGTTGCACTTGATGTAAGAAGTGCCACGACACCTAGGGTTTATATCTTGTTGCACTTGATGTAAGAAGAACCACGACACCTTTAGTAAGGAGAGCCACGACACCTTTAGGGTTTATGTCTTGTTGCAATTGATGTAAGAAGAGCCACGACACCTTTAGGGTTTATACCTTGTTGCACTTGATGTAAGAAGAGCCACGACACCTTTAGGGTTTATATGTTGTTGTACTTGATGTAAGAAGTGCCACGACACCTTTAGGGTTTGTATGTTGTTGCATTTAATGAAAGAAAAACCATGACACATTTAGGGTGTATATCTTGTTGCACTTGATGTAAGAAGAGCCACGACACCTTTAGGGTTTATATCTTGTTGCACTTTATGTAGGAAGAGCCACGACACCTTTAGGGTTTATACCTTGTTGCACTTAATGTAAGGAGAGCCGCGACACCTTTAGGGTTTTTATCTTGTTGCACTTGATGTAAGAAGAACCACCACACCTTTAGGGTTTTTATCTTGTTGCACTTGATGTAAGAAGTGCCACGACACCTTTAGGGTTTATATCTTGTTGCACTTGATGTAAGAAGAACCACGACACCTTTAGGCTTTAGTAAGGAGAGCCACGACACCTTTAGGGTTTATGTCTTGTTGCACTTGATGTAAGAAGAGCCACGACACCTTTAGGGTTTAGATCTTGTGGCAGTTGATGCAAGAAGAGCCACGACACCTTTAGGGTTTATAGCGACGGACTGAAACTTAGAATGCCGCACCCCTTCCGGACGCGCTGTCCTAAAGAATGCCGCCGCGGGGGCAAAATCTTAAAAAACCCTGGTAAAATGCAATTTTCGGGTACCTGTAATTTTACAGGTAATGAATCGTTCGTAGGTAAATTTTGTGAGAATTTACAGCGTAATATGAGATTGAGTGCCACACATAGAATGCCTCCGGCCAAAAGTCCCGGTCGCAGCATGTCAAACATTTGAAGCCCATATTTTCAAAATACTCGGTATACGCGGGGTTTTATGTACTTTGTGCAGCCCACATAGAATGCCGCCAAAAACAAATACAAATGTTATCATTCTGTTGCAAAATCTCTGTTCTTTTGTGAAACACATGGTTTGAAGGATTGTATAAATTTACTATTTCATATGAATAATTGTATATAAATCCAATCTCATGAGAGGGCATCGTGCCAATTCTGCCTTGGGTATGCAGTTGATAGGGTGATGTTTGAAGGGTCACCCACCATTGAGAAACGGGAAAAACATGGCAAAACAAATGTTTCAAAAGGAAAATCCTTAAGTGTCCACAGTCTTTGCAAACAATCAAAACTGCTTGTACGTTCTAGTACAGAAGCTGTCAGAAACGCCGATTTTCAGCTAAATTTTGGATTTTGGCTTTGGTGGCTGCATTTTTTTCCATTTGAGATGTGTACTAGTGGTGCACTCAAAATGAATTTCCCTAAGCGAACTTTGAAAAGTGAGAAGTTTCAGATTGATTTTGCATCAGGGTTTGCTGGCCAGCCCTTTTTGTGTAGGATTCCTCTCAAAAACCGTCTCAAAATGAAGCTTTTGAGCTGGATGCTGGATTCCGGCTTTGGTGGCAATTTCTTGCAAAAACAAGCCTGGCATCATTTGTCCAGGCCAAAATCTGATTCTTTAAGCCAAAATATACCATTGGAAAGTGCTTGAACAAGGATATTTGAATGAAACAGCGCAAAAGATCACGTTGGACACATTCTAAGTGTTGCCCTGAAATGGTGCCAAATGCCGGGAAACGGACAAACCACAATTTCTGAAAATGACTTGCATTACATACTTGAACATTTTTTTGGCGAAATTCTTTCATTACCCTTTGCCGCTTTCTGAAGAAATTTCTTCATTCCTTTTCCTGCGAAATACATTCCAATTCTTAGGGAGGCATTCTAAGTGCGATGTTTGAAGGGTCTCCCACCATTGAGAAACGGGAAAGACATGGCAAAACAAATGTTTCGAAAGGAAATCCCTTAAGTGTCCACAGGGAGTGCTGCGCCATCAAAACTGCTTGTACATTTTTGTACAAAAGCTGTGAGAAACGCTGATTTCCAGGTACATGTTGGATTTGGGCTTTGGTGGCTGCATTTTTTTCCGTTTGAGATGTTTACTGGTGCAATCACATTCAAGCAGTAACCTTTCGAACTGGATCTCAGACCCCTGGTCTTGACAGCAAAATGTGCCAATTTCCACGAATTTCGCTAAGCGAACTTTGAAAAGCGAGAAGTTTCAGATTGATTTTGCATCAGGGTTTGCTGGCCAGCCCTTTTTGTGTAGGATTCCTCTCAAAAACCGTCTCAAAATGAAGCTTTTGAGCTGGATGCTGGATTCCGGCTTTGGTGGCAATTTCTTTCAAAAACAAGCCTGGTATCATTTGTCCAGGCCAAAATCTGATTCTTTAAGCCAAAATATGCTATTGGAAGGTAATTGAACAAGGAAATTTGAATGAAACAGCGCAAAAAGAAAACGTTGGACACATTCTAAGTGTTGCCCTGAAATGGTGCCAAATGCCGGGAAACGGACAAACCTCAATTTCTGAAAATGACTTGCATTACATACTTGACATTTTTTTGGCGAAATTCTTTCATTACCCTCTGCCGCTTTCTGAAGTAATTTCTTCATTCCTTTTCCTGCGAAATACATGCCAATTCTTAGGGAGGCATTCTAAGTGCGATGTTTGAAGGGTCTCCCACCATTGAGAAACGGGAAAAACATGGCAAAACAAATGTTTCGAAAGGAAATCCCTCAAGTGTCCACAGTCTTTGCGGGAGCGCTGCGCCATCAAAACTGTTTGTACATTTTTGTACAAAAGCTGTGAGAAACGCTGATTTCCAGGTAAATTTTGGATTTGGGCTTTGGTGGCTGCATTTTTTTCCGTTTGAGATGTTTACTGGTGCAATCACATTCAAGCATTAACCTTTCGAGCTGGATCTCGAACCCCTAGTCTTGACAGCAAAATGTGTCAATTTCCACGAATTTCCCTAAGCGAACTTTGAAAAGTGAGTAGTTTCAGCCCTTTTTGTGTAGGATTCCTTTCGACAACCGTCCAATGCCGGCTGTGGTTGCAATTTTGTTCAAAAACAAATCTGGCATCATTTGTTCAGGCCAAAATCTGCTTCTTTAAGCCAAAATCTGCTATTGGAAAATGATTGAAGAAGGACATGTGAATGAAATAGCGCAAAAAGAACACGTTGGACACATTCTAAGTGATGCCCTGAAATGGTGCCAAATGCCAGGAAACGGACAAAACCTCAATTTCTGAAAATGACTTGCATTACATGCTTGATTTTTTTTGGGAAATTCTTTCATTACCCTTTGCCGCTTTCTGAAGTAATTTCTTCATTTCTTTTCCTGCGAAATACATGCCAATTCTTAGGGAGGCATTCTAAGTGCGAGGGTCTCCCACCATTGAGAAACGGGAAAAACATGGCAAAACAAATGTTTCGAAAGGAAATCCCTCAAGTGTCCACAGTCTTTGCGGGAGCGCTGCGCCATCAAAACTGTTTGTACATTTTTGTACAAAAGCTGTGAGAAACGCTGATTTCCAGGTAAATTTTGGATTTGGGCTTTGGTGGCTGCATTTTCTTCCGTTTGAGATGTTTACTGGTGCAATCACATTCAAGCATTAACCTTTCGAGCTGGATCTCAGACCCCTAGTCTTGACAGCAAAATGTGTCAATTTCCACGAATTTCCCTAAGCGAACTTTGAAAAGTGAGTAGTTTCAGCCCTTTTTGTGTACCTGGGCCTTCCAACTCCTAAAAAATATCAGTCGTTTTGCACAATCAGGCGTTTCATCAAATTTATGGTCGTATCGAGCGTTTCCCCAAAAAATTAGGCGTGGTATGTCATGGCTGCGTTTCCCATCGGCATGGCTCTCCCCGCAGTCTTCTCACCAGTTTTTTGCTTCCAATCCGCACATCCAAGTTGGTTTCTGTTTAATTGCGCGCTCCCAAAATTATACAAATTACCAGATTCTTGGATTTGCGGGCGTTTGCGGGTTTTTGCGGGCGTTTTGCGGATTTTTGCGGCCGTTTTGCGGGTATTTTTGGGCGCAGTTACGCGCATTTATATGCGTTGGTGCTCGGGATATGAGAATGGCCTGGTATACGTCCCTGGGACGCAGACAGGATGCAAGCCATGTACAGTCATATTCAAAATGTCACTTGTGGTGATAGTGTGGCCACTGGGAAGCAAAACCAGGCAAACTAGTAGAATTAGACGAGATTCTAAAAACTGGGTCATTTTAGGTCATACTCCAAAACTACCAACAATAATTGATCGAAGGAATGTTCAGGTAGGATTCCTTTCGACAACCGTCCAATGCCGGCTGTGGTTGCAATTTTGTTCAAAAACAAATCTGGCATCATTTGTTCAGGCCAAAATCTGATTCTTTAAGCCAAAATCTGCTATTGGAAAATGATTGAAGAAGGACATGTGAATGAAATAGCGCAAAAAGAACACGTTGGACACATTCTAAGTGTTGCCCTGAAACGGTGCCAAATGCCAGGAAACGGACAAAACCTCAATTTCTGAAAATGACTTGCATTACATGCTTGATTTTTTTTGGGAAATTCTTTCATTACCCTTTGCCGCTTTCTGAAGTAATTTCTTCATTTCTTTTCCTGCGAAATACATGCCAATTCTTAGGGAGGCATTCTAAGTGCGATGTTTGAAGGGTCTCCCACCATTGAGAAACGGGAAAAACATGGCAAAACAAATGTTTCGAAAGGAAATCCCTCAAGTGTCCACAGTCTTTGCGGGAGCGCTGCGCCATCAAAACTGTTTGTACATTTTTGTACAAAAGCTGTGAGAAACGCTGATTTCCAGGTAAATTTTGGATTTGGGCTTTGGTGGCTGCATTTTCTTCCGTTTGAGATGTTTACTGGTGCAATCACATTCAAGCATTAACCTTTCGAGCTGGATCTCAGACCCCTAGTCTTGACAGCAAAATGTGCCAATTTCCACGAATTTCCCTAAGCGAACTTAGAAAAGTGAGAAGTTTCAGATTGATTTTGCATCAGGGTTTGCTGGCCAGCCCTTTTTGTGTAGGATTCCTCTCAAAAACCGTCTCAAAATGAAGCTTTTGAGCTGGATGCTGGATTCCGGCTTTGGTGGCAATTTCTTTCAAAAACAAGCCTGGCATCATTTGTCCAGGCCAAAATCTGATTCTTGAAGCCCAAATCTTTCCTTTTGACGGTAAACATAATATGATGGTTCCTCCCACATTCTCCTCTGCCGGGTTTGGGGATACCCTGGCACCCAGACCCATTTGGACCACAGTTTCTTGGAATAATAATGGAGATTTAGCGGGGTTTCATTGGGCGTTGGCTGTGACAACACGGGGATATAATGGGATATTGATATTGAGTAACCCACTACACACACATACATATATATATATATATTAATTGTATATATATATATACACAATCAATCAATACATATATATATATAGAATAATTCCTTTTGGAATGTCTTTCAACCGTGTGGTCGAAACGCCAGAAACTCACAAATGGGATTTAGGGGACAACAACTAGCATATTCACACCAGAACAGGGGATTATATAATAAATTATATATACCATCAAGAGTTTAAGTCTATATCTCTAATAGCAACGGACTGAAACTTAGAATGCCTTGGACCAAAAAAATATTGAAAGGGTCTCCAAATATGGCGATAATCATGCGCACTTAGAATGCCTCATAAAGTCCAGCTCGCAGGTTTGAATGTTTTAGCGATGGAGGCATTCTAAGTGAGGCCAAAAAAAAGGCATTCTAAGTGGCACCGTTAAAAATCTCAACAAACATGGCGGCATTCTAAGTTTCAGTCCGTCGCTATATATCTTGTTGCACTTCATGTAAGAAGAGCCACGAGACCTTAAGGGTTTATATCTTGTTGCACTTAATTTATGGAGACCCACGACACCTTTAGGGTTTTTATTTTGCTGCAATTGATGTAAGAAGAGCCACGACACCTTTAGGGTTTATACTTTATACCTTGCTGCACTTGATGTAAGAAGAGCCACGACACCTTTAGGGTTTATATGTTGTTGTACTTGATGTAAGAAGTGCCACGAAACCTTTAGGGTTTGTATGTTGTTGCATTTACTGAAAGGAAAACCACGACACCTTTAGGGTTTATATCTTGTTGCACTTAATGTAAGAAGAGCCACGACACCTTTAAGGTTTATATCTTGTTGCGCTCAATGCAGGAGAGCCACGACACCTTTAGGGTTTTTTATCTTGTTGCACTTGATGTAAGAAGAGCCACGACACCTTTAGGGTTTATATCTTGTTGCACTTGATGTAGGAAGAGCCACGACACCTTGAGGGTTTCTATCTTGTTGCACTTGATGCAAGAAGAGCCACGACACCTTTAGGGTTCATATCTTGTTGCGCTTGATGCAAGAAGAGCCACGGCACCTTTAGGGTTTATATCTTGTCTGACTTGATGTAAGAAGAGGCGCGACACCTTTAGGCTTTATATCTTGTTGCACTTCATGTCAGAAGAGCCACGACACCTTTAGGGTTTATACCTTGTTGCACTTGATGTAAGAAGAGACACGACACCTTTAGAAGTAGAAGTCGAATGCACAAGTAGGAATAGAAGTAGAAGTAGAAGTAGAAGTAGAAGTAGAAGCAGTAGTAGAAGTAGAAGTAGAAGCAGTAGTAGAAGTAGAAGTAGATGTAGGAGTAGAAGAAGAAGTAGAAGTAGAAGTGGAAGTAGAAGTAGATGTAGGAATAGAAGTGGGAATGTAAGTAGAAGTAGAAGTAGAAGCAGTAGTAGAAGTAGAAGTAGAAGTAGATGTAGGAGTACAAGTAGAAGTAGAAGTGGAAGTAGAAGTAGATGTAGGAGTAGAAGTGGAATTGTAAGTAGAAGTAGAAGTAGATGTAGGAGTAGAAGTAGAAGTAGAAGTGGAAGTAGAAGTAGATGTACGAGTAGAAGTGGATGTAGAAGGAGAAGGAGAAGTAGAAATAGATGTAGAAGTAGAGCTGAAAGTAGAAGTGGAAGTAGAAATAAAGGTGGAAGTAGATGTAGAAGTGGACGTAGAAGTAGAAGTGGAAGTAGAAGGAGAAGTAGAAATAGATGTGGAAAAAGAAGTAGAAGGACAAGTAGGAATAGAGCTGAAAGTAGAAGTGGAAGTAGAAAGAGAGGTGCAAGTAGAGGTGGAAGTGGAAGATTCTCAGGTGCACAAGCGAGACGATTCTCAGGTGCACAAGCGAGTACCATGCCCTTTCCTTTCATGCGCGTTACTTCCATGTCCTTCCATTATCTGTTCATATCCTTTCATTGTCCCTCCATGCCATGTCCAAATCCTCACAGATAGAATATTCGGAATGCATGACCTTGGTCACCATGGCGGTCGCAATTTATATGTGTGAATATTGAAAAATACATACACCGATACAAAATTATTTCCTTTCGTGTTCGTGCCATTTCCCTTTCATTTCTGTTCACATTCCTTTCATGCGTTTTTATTTTCCTGTCAGTTTTCTTTCACTTCCTTCTA
Organism: Cladocopium goreaui; assembly: GCA_947184155.2. Classification (NCBI taxonomy): domain Eukaryota; class Dinophyceae; order Suessiales; family Symbiodiniaceae; genus Cladocopium; species Cladocopium goreaui. The sequence goes on along the minus strand of CAMXCT020004513.1, from coordinate 402,475 downwards.
TGTTCCTTCCATTTTCATCAATCATATCTTTGTTTTACGTTCATCTTATTGAAATTTCCCTCCTTTCCTTTTGTTCCTTCATGTCCTTCTGATGTTCCTCTGATTTCCCTTTCCGTTTGTCTTTTTTCTTTCCGTTTGTCTCATTTTCCTTCTCATCTTCCTTTCATGTCCCTTGTCACTTCAGTTTCCTTCCCTTTTTCCCTTCAAGTCATTCCATTTTCCTTGTATGTCCTATCATTTTTGAAAATCATATCGAATTTTCGCGCATATTCGTTTCAAATTATGTTCATGGTCCTTGGTTCTTTTCATGATCTTCCATGCCCGTTTATGCTTCTTTTCAGTTCTTTACTTCTTCCAACGTTCTATCTTTACGTGGACGGCCGACACAACAAATGTGCAGGGTAACTTTTGAATATTCTATCTGTGAGATTTAATGGAAAAACCAGGTTTTGGTAGTGTTTGGCATGTCTTAATTTGAACGTCTTAATTTGGCATGCCTTAATGTTTGGTAAGTGCATGAATAAGGATGATATTTACATGTGCATATATAGCTTTATGGCTGGATCTCTGTATATATCTAGATATACCATCCTTTTGATGATGTTACAGTTGCTACATTGTCAACCTCACTTTATATAGGTATGGTGCAACATTCATGACATATTTGTACCCTCAATGGAAGCACTTTACATAGGCATTGTGGCTATATATGGCTTTATATATACACACACACACTTTTTTTGAAGCACTTTACATAGGTACGGTGTGTTGATTTACCTGCTCCGTTGAATATTGTCTATGTGTCTATATCTGTCTTAGTTTACGTAGATTTTTTTGGTTTCCAGGCATGTGTACTAAACCTATTTGTTCACTTGTTTTTGCTATTCACCTTGTAAAATACATGTTTTTGGGGAATTTTTACCTGTATCGTTTGAATATTCTATCTGTGACACTATTCTATCTGCTAGAATGGTTTTAGTTCAAGCAAAAAAATAGTTTCTTGAACTTAAATATTCTATCTGTTAAACGCTGACTATAATATAATGTCGAGCCCTGATTTGAAGCTATTGTGGCCAACATGTTCCAAATTATTCTGAACCCATGCGATGTTTGGACGTTTGGACCGTTCACTATTGTGGCAAGAATTCGTGGCAGACCTTTAAAAATGTCTGTGTGAAAGAAAATGACATTTTTTCTGGAAAAAGAACTTGCTTGTCTGCCTTTCCCAAAAGAACCAAGTCGCTTATTAAACCCTTGTTAAAGAGCAGTTTTTCTGAACATTTCCAAGGCACTGGGCCATGAGAGGGTCCAATTCGCTTTAGTAGGTTTGTTCTCAGGGTTCACAATTCATAGGGTGGCTTAGGGGCGCTTTCTGTAGAGGCCTTTCTGGAGTTTTGAAGGCCCCATGATCATCCCATAGGAAGCCCTGAAGATTCCCAGCCAACACCTGAGACCCCCACAAGACCCCCACAAGAACCCAACTAAAACCCCGTAACATTCCCAAGGAGCTGCAGCCATTAGCTGGAAACAATCATTCTTAGACTCAAAGTACTAACCGTTCTAACCTTTTAGGCCCTACTATATCCATACCCATGCCATGCCCAGGTTTGGGTTGCTGACTGCTGCAAATGGCATTGCTCTTGTTCTCTTTCAAATGCCATTACCAAACCCCCCCTGTGAATGGTAGAGCGGATGGCAGCAATGTACTTTCCCAAAGGTTCAAGGATCAAACTCCCGCTTGAGTATGATGGATCTAATCACTAACCAGGCTTTCAAGCACCCACGATAGAAAGACGCCACGTCGATTTTCCGTATGGCGCACAGATCGCAGATGGATGGTAGAAAAGGGCAGACCGCTTGAATGGCAACGGTCATTTCCATGCAAAGACAAGTGCTTGAGGCAACTGGATAGTCAAACACAAAGCAAACCAACGTCAAAATTCACACCGATCAAAATTTTCTCTTGCCTCAAGACTCGTTTCAGTGGCCAGATCCCCAAGACAGTAAAGAGCATACATCTCGGGATTTTGCTGGGACTGTTTCAAAGCTCGGACTCTTTTGGCAGACTGATAGGATGGATCATAAACGATTCTCCACATGCTTCCTTGAAGTGCTCGAATAAGACCTTCATGTTGCCATGGTTTTGTCAGAGCATCTGACATCTGTTGGTCACTGTTCACCCATCGTAGGTCCACCAGGGCTTGCTGCAATCTCTGCTTGATGGCTAGTAGTTCAATGGCCGTCCTCTTTTCCTCTAGCTGTAAACCTGCAGTCTCAATTTTACAAACAGCATCAAAAACATTCTTCGCATCAACAATCATACAAGTTTTCCAACGGCTCAAAAACAGGTCCGAGTTAGCGAGGACTAAAGGTTTGGGACTTTCCAGTTCCAAAAACGACAGCTTAACAAACTCATGAAGATCCAAGGCATTGGCACACATTTGTGTCTCCGCACTAGTTGATGATCGAGCCACTCTTTTCAAACGACGGCTACTCCAAGAAATCACATGAAAGGGGGGTTTTACAACCATTCAGGGCTCCTTCTTCCATTAACAGAGTGATTTGACCCCCTTGAGAGCTACTATCGCGCCGTGTGGCCCAACTCGCATCAGTGAAAGTGACAAGAGTGCATTTGTTTTTCATGGGAGGAAAATACAGACCCTGATCAAAGTACTTACGATTTAAACGGATGAGTTTGTTGACCAATAACAAATCAGAAACCATGCCACTCTCCACGCACCCTTGCAGCAGAGACACTGTTGCTAGCATCCAAGGTGCCGTTTGAGTAGCCCGCCAATTTAGGGCTCCCAACCGCTGTCTCATTTCAGTCTTCTCCTGAGTAGAGATAGGATCTTGAGTCTGCGCACGTCGTTCCTGAGAAAGGACAATGTCTGAAATCTCCTGAGCAAAACGTTCTTGTTTTATCTGAATTCCAAAATTCGGATCCTGACGAATCTCACAACCACAATACGTCAGAGTAGTTTCTTGAGCATTGTCCCATGATCCAAACTTGAATTTGGCTTTTAGCCTTGTCAAAGCAGCTTCATATTCCGGACCCGAACCCGTGGTAATGACATCATCAACATGAATTCCAAGGTAACCAACAACCTCACCAGCATGAACACACTTGAAAAGACACTGATCCAATTGATGTTGAATCCAACCATCACTTCGCAGAAAAGAACAAAGAGACTCATTCCAAGCTTTAGGAGCAATCAAGAGACCGTAAATCGCCTTGGCAATTCGCAAAATTTGAGTTGGGGTCATTTGCAGATGAGCCCGAACTTCCGGTGGTGGTAAACCATAGATTTCCTCATCAAGCTCAGACTGCTCACCTTGCAAAAAGGCAGTTTTTATATCTCCTGCACACAACGGAGTTCGGTTTCTACTAGCTGCAGAGACTAAGAGATTGCGGCCCATGGTGGACAAAGTTGGAGCCTCCCGAGGCAAATCTAATGTTGGGTCCTGATTAGTACCTAGGGTCGCTATTGTGGCAATTTTTCCAAATTATTCTGAAACTCATGTATTGTTTGGAGGGTTCGCTTTTGTGGCAAAACAAAATTGGGAGAGCCCTTTTTTTTGCAAAAAAAACTGTAATTGCTGAGAGGCATTTTTTTCTCAAAAACGCTGTAGCTCAGTCAAGGTAGGTTTGTTTGCTGGGTTCACTATTGCAGCAAGCTGTGCCAGAGCAGCTCCTGGAAGCCCAGAAGGGAAGCAAGCCTTTGCCAAAATTGCCAAATTCAAACTCCAAGCCTTTCCCAAAAGAACCAATCCCTTATTAAACCCTTATTAAAGAACAGCTTTTCCACAATTTTCCAAGGCCCTGGACCAGGAGAGGCCCCATTTCACTTTAGTAGGTTTGTTTGCTGGGTTCACTATTGCAGCAAGCTGTGCCAGAGCAGCTCCTGGAAGCCCAGAAGAGAAGCAAGCCTTTTCCAAAATTGCCAAATTCAAACTCCAAGCCTTTCCCAAAAGAACCAATCCCTTATTAAACCCTTATTAAAGAACAGCTTTTCCACAATTTTCCAAGGCCCTGGACCAGGAGAGGCTCCATTTCACTTTAGTAGGTTTGTTTGCTGGTGGCAAGCTGTGCCAGAGCAGCTCCTGGAAGCCCAGAAGAGAAGCAAGCCTTTTCCAAAGCAATTGCCAAATTCAAACTCCAAGCCTTTCCCAAAGGAGCCAATCCCTTATTAAACCCTTATTAAAGAACCGCTTTTCCACAATTTTCCAAGGCCCTGGACCAGGAGAGGCTCCATTTCACTTTAGTAGGTTTGTTTGCTGGGTTCACTATTGCAGCAAGCTGTGCCAGAGCAGCCCCTGGAAGCCCAGAAGAGAACAAGCCTTTTCCAAAGGCAATTGCCAAATTCAAACTCCAAGCCTTTCCCAAAGGAGCCAATCCCTTATTAAACCCTTATTAAAGAACAGCTTTTCCACAATTTTCCAAGGCCCTGGACCAGGAGAGGCTCCATTTCACTTTAGTAGGTTTGTTTGCTGGGTTCACTATTGCAGCAAGCTGAGAGCAGCTCCTGGAAGCCCAGAAGAGAAGCAAGCCTTTTCCAAAGGCAATTGCCAAATTCAAACTCCAAGCCTTTCCCAAAGGAGCCAATCCCTTATTAAACCCTTATTAAAGAACAGCTTTTCCACAATTTTCCAAGGCCCTGGACCAGGAGAGGCTCCATTTCACTTTAGTAGGTTTGTTTGCTGGGTTCACTATTGCAGCAAGCTGTGCCAGAGCAGCCCCTGGAAGCCCAGAAGGGAAGCAAGCCTTTTCCAAAGGCAATTGCCAAATTCAAACTCCAAGCCTTTCCCAAAAGAACCAATCCCTTATTAAACCCTTATTAAAGAACAGCTTTTCCACAATTTTCCAAGGCCCTGGACCAGGAGAGGCTCCATTTCACTTTAGTCGGTTTGTTTGCTGGGTTCACTATTGCAGCAAGCTGTGCCAGAGCAGCCCCTGGAAGCCCAGAAGGGAAGCAAGCCTTTTCCAAAGGCAATTGCCAAATTCAAACTCCAAGCCTTTCCCAAAAGAACAAATCCCTTATTAAACCCTTATTAAAGAACAGCGTTTCCACAATTTTCCAAGGCCCTGGACCAGGAGAGGCTCCATTTCACTTTAGTAGGTTTGTTTGCTGGGTTCACTATTGCAGCAAGCTGTGCCAGAGCAGCCCCTGGAAGCCCAGAAGGGAAGCAAGCCTTTTCTAAAATTGCCAAATTCAAACGCCAAGCCTTTCCCAAAAGAACCAATCCCTTATTAAACCCTTATTAAAGAACAGTATTAAAGAACAGTTTTTCCACAATTTTCCAAGGCCATGGACCAGGAGAGGCTTCATTTCACTTTAGTAGGTTTGTTTGCTGGGTTCACTATTGCAGCAAGCTGTGCCAGAGCAGCCCCTGGAAGCCCAGAAGGGAAGCAAGCCTGTTCCAAAATTGCCAAATTCAAACTCCAAGCCTTTCCTAAAGGATATTAAATCCTTATTAAAGAACAGCTTTTCCACAAGTACTACAAGTACTACAAGTACTACAAGTACCACAAGTACTACAAGTACTACAAGTACTACAAGTACTACAAGTACTACAAGTACTACAAGTACTACAAGTACTACAAGTACTACAAGTACTACAAGTACTACAAGTACTACAAGTACTACATGTACTACAAGTACTACAAGTACTACAAATACCACAACTTCATCGGCAAAAAAAACAATAGTAATTAGATTTCAATTGTAGCCAATTGAAATCCTTACTTAATCGAGGATATGTTTTTCTTTTGGGAAGACTTTTTTTGCTTTTCTACTTTAAAGAGAGTCCAGATATAGTTTAGGGGAGGGATGGGGGGGGGGCCACACACTAATCAGGAACCAACATTACCAATCGCGGATCCTGGAATCCCTTGATGATAAGTCGAGACTTCGCTCGCTTACCAGAAATTTCACCAGCTGAATTAGTGTCTACCTTCCATGTATGAACTCAGCGCATTTGCATCACTCTCTCCGGAGGAATTCCATGAGACTCACAAATCCGAACAGCCTCACTGGAAACATAAGAATCAATCTCCTTCTTCATCGCACGATCAAACTCAGCTTGATCCTCCTTTGAGAGTTTCCGATACACTACCTCGGCATTTTTCTTGACTTTTTGATTTACAACCCAGACTCCACGTCGAGAGTGGATGTCACGAGGAGCAATTTGAAACTCCATTTCAACAACAGCAGAGGAACCAACCAAATCAGAAAAATCACAACGCTGATCACCAACACCAACCCGAGAATCAACTGTCAAGAAGGCTTGATTGCAATTGGATGCCGTGGCTACTTTACATCGCTGAGTTCCTACCTGCCTCACAACTGTACTCTGGAGTCCCGCTGCTGCCCGCTCAAAAGAGCTCATGCGGCGGCCTTCGATTTCATGACTGATAGGATCTCCTGGAGGACACCCTCCACCTGGTTCATGCGATGGTGCAGTCCTGCGACTTGATCCAGACGAGAAGAGACTTGCATCAGCTCCCCTTCCAGAATCTCCAACTTCGTGGTTTCCACTGGATCCCACTCCCCGCTCATCTCGCTCATCAGGTCCATGGGAATCTTGGTCTCCACGACTTTGTCCGGGAGATGGGTGTGAGATGCAGTCTTCGCCTTGTTCCTCACGGAGCTGGCTGGCATCTTTGGAGGGCCGCCGCTTTCGTTGACATCTTTCTCCTGAACTTCCATCTCCAACCTGCGACGCAGGTACACCAACCACTTCTTCATGCCCTGGCCGGACTTGTCGTAATCGGCGTGCTCCACGCACCACTTCACGTAGCCCTTGTCCTCGTAGGCCACCGGAAATGTCTTCTTCTGGTACTTGCCGAAGCTCATCACTTCCTGCTCCATCTCTTCCATCGACAGATTCTGGAACTGCTGGATCTCTTCTGATTCGTTTCCCTCCTGGCTCTTCTGGTACAGAGTCTTCAAGTCCATCTTGGTCGCCATGGGGTCGAAGCTCAACAGAGTCTTCGTCGAGAGGCACTAAGGGAGGTTGGAAAAGTTCGTCAGCTGGTCTTTTGGAATTGAGCCGATAACGGGGCGCATCGTCCTCGTCATATGTTCTCTCTGGTTACCATGGTGCATCGAACTGATCAGTCAAATCAAGATACTTCAGTTGTTGAGAAATTTTCTCCATCATTGAATGAAAGTTTCTGGGCCCGTTAATTTCCAAATCCACGCTACTGAGTTCCCTAGTGACAGGTCGTATTTGTTCCGGTGAACATCTCAACAAAACCCCAGCATGACTCACACACACAATTGATCCCAGGTGTTCTCTCCCAGCTTCGAGATTAGTTCGTTCATGACACAAAACCCTGGCTGGTCCATACCACTTACCTCCATACCTTGAGCCTTCCTTTCGACCTTTTCTGAAATAGTACACCAACTGTCCTGTTTGGAATTCTTTCAACGGCCTACAGCGGTGTCTGAGTGCCCTGGCTAATCGCCTCTTTGCGTCAGCCTCCAAGAAAATTCTCTGTGCCTTCGTTTCCACTTGCAGTGATTCCTCAAAATCAAGTTCCTGCCTTTGAGACTGCAAAGGTAAATTGTCGTAGTTTTGAAGAAATGAGGCAATCCGTCGATGACTCCTACCGAAGGCCCATTGGTGAGGACTATACCCCCGGATATTGTGCAGAGAATTCTTGGCACTAAGCGCCAAGGCCAAAAGTTGATGAGGCTCAAAACTGGTGCCAAGTTCACTGGCAAGAAGATTCATCTGTTCTTTCAGGGTTTGAAGGTGCCTACTGTGCTTACCCATTTGCCAAGCCGATTCTCCAGCAATGGGTTCAAGTTTGATCCCAATTTTTTCCAAAAATTCTTTCAACTTCAGACCCCGGAAAAACCCTTCTTCGTCATACCTGAGAACAACAGGGGCAGGATATCTTTGTAACCAACCCTCGGAAAAGGCTTGAGTGAATTTTTCCCCCGATATGTTATGCATAGGACCCCCAGAACCCATCCGGATCAGAACAGCACCATGAAAATCAGTGGCTTCATCAAAAATGCTCAAACCCACAACATGTTGATTCTTCTCCTTGGGGGCCAAAGCTTTTTCGGGATATTTCCACCAAAAGGTATCAACCGAAACAGTATGCCACTTCTCTCTCACGGTCGCTGGTGCAACTGGTTGTGTCGATGATCGACGACCGCGCTGCAAACACTCTGGGCATTCAAACTTCGCAGCCTCTGATAGTACCTCAGCATCAGCTCCAGCGTCGCGAAGCAACCGCAACATGGTGCTCTGACATGGGTGTCCTAAGTTCCGATGAATGATCCTTAGTTTCTGCTGGAGTTCTGCTGGAGTAAACCTCAGTGCTTCTCCGGGTTCTGCGTCTTCCACCGGCACGACATTTTCAGAGGAATCCCCATCATGCTCTTCTTCCTCAGGGTTTTCTCCCAAAAACACACTATTAACTTCTCCAAAAACAGAAAACAAAGGTTCCAGATCTTTCATCAAAGCTTCGGCAAACCGTCGACACAAAAGAAAGGGATAAACAGCAGTTTTTGACGTGTGTTTTCCTTCAATACGATCATGTTCCCAAGGTTGATGATTGCACTTCAACTCCAAAGCATTCCTTATACCTTGATGAGTGGAACACCAGCCCCAAGGTTTATGGAACAATTTGTGGTTATCCTTGTTGATCAAGCCATGCCGACACCCATCAACACGGAAGCGCTCACCCCCACACAGCCTAACCACGACTCTGACTTCGTCGAGTCCCCAACTGACTGCCCTAAGAGGATGTTCAAAACCCGCATGATGGAAATCCATTTGTTTTTCATCGAAACTCAGATGACTGTTCATTTCCAAAACCTGAATTTCAGCAAGACGGCGACAGTGGTGTAGCAGCTTCCGATGCTTTCTACGAAGCTCAAGTAACCGTTGAATTTGTTCTCTACTCTGATTCAAATTCTGCATGGGTGACCAAGGAAAACAAGGAGGAGAGATGTGAACATACCTGGGTTTCATTTCTCGCATGAATTGAGCAGCTTTACGAAATCCTGACCTAGTCGTGAGATCGTACCCATTATGAAGTCCTAGTGCAAAGGCTCTGCCACCAGCTTCTTCCACTGCCTTCGTGAGTGGGCTATCCCATGGCGCACATATCTCCAAAAGGTCAAGACGGGCTCCCTGAAGAATCTCTTGCAACGCTTGGACTCCTTCTTGAAGTTCCGTGCGCATGCTACTCATGATCTCATTCCTTTGTCCAGTCAAAAGGTTCCTACCCGAAACAGTCCCACACGAACCACAAACACCACTACCATGATAAACAACACTTTCTTCACTAGACACATGCTCTTCTGTCGCAGCATTCCCAGCTAATCTATCCTCCCCACTCAAGACACAAAAATTGCTGGGTTCAAAATTGTCTTGGTGGAGCTGTCCCTAGTGCTGGTCATCTTCAGGTCTGCCCTTCTCAGCACTAGGCAAATCGGAGGAATCATCATCAGTTGATGACTCAGGAGAATCCATGGCCTGTACAACGGGATCTGGCTCAGAGACACGACTCTCTATGTACACGCTGGAATTTCCGGCATATGCTAACAAGGGAACAGCTAGGTGTCCGACTGCGGTTCGGGACAAAACATACTGTTCATTTGAAAGCTTACGGAACACAGCTGTGCCATTTCTGAAATTTACGGTGGCATTCAAATCTGCTAGTAACTTCGCACTCAGCAGGAAGGGCGTAGCGCCCTCAACGAGATGAACCTCCACTTCCAGCTGATGCCCAAAGAGGCCGACATTCACATAGGCTTTTCCAAGAGCTGCGGCACTGGCATTGTTGCCAAAGGTGAACCTCTTGTGCTGTTGTCGATCCACATAGATCTCATCAGCCGCAGCAAAACCCAAAAGTTCCAGCTGTTCTGACCAGTCTTGAAGAGTTTCAACACCAACAATGTTGTCACTGGCTCCAGAATCCAGAATTGCATGGGTATTGAGCGACACCGGAGAAACTTGGTACACCTCACTCCCCTGTTGACCTTGAGCCGCTTCTTCATTCCATCCTACAAAGCCAATGCCCCCATTTCCTTCAGCACTGCCCCGGCCTTGCTGAGGACGTTGAGGACAGTTTCTGGCAATGTGACCTCGTTTTCCACATCGGAGGCGCTGTTTGTCAGCATGTGGATTGTCACCACCTTTGCCAGAGTAGCCCTTCTTGCCAAAGCCCTTGTAGCCCTCGCGACGAGCATTGGGATTCCGAACTGGATAGAATCCACGCGCCGTCCGCGCTGCATCGAGCGCTTCGCGAGCTTCCTTGAAAGTTGCCAGGATGGTGGAATCTTCTGGTTCCTCCAACAGAGCATCAAGAGCTTCCTGATACCATGCAGTGGCATCTTCAAGGATGGCCTGCTCTTCAAGTTCCTCATTCACAGAATCTTTCTCATAGGTCTCCTCCGTCTCATGATAGATTGATGGTTCAGAGGTCTGTTGCGCGACATAGGTCTGACCATCTTTTCTTTTCTTTCTCTCCAAGTCCTTGGTGCAGAGTCCTCCGCCCGACCACATCTTCTTCAGAGCCCCCATGATATCATCCAGCTTGTATGATTCGGCTCGACCTCTCACATTCGCAGCATCGGAGGCATCCAGCTTCATGTACAGATTGAGCAGAACCCACCCGTACAGCTCTGTGGGAATTTTCCCAGTAGAGCCAGTGTCAGCCACTGCCTTGTCAAGACGTCGAACCAGCTGTCGAAAACGGGGTTCATAGTCGGTAAGATCCTCACCGTCCTTTCGATGAGACTCCTTTTTCACAAAGAAGTCAGTGAAGAGGTCACCAAGTACGTCAATCTTCTCTTTGCCTCTCTTGCTCTCAAGGAACTCCAATAGGTATTTCCATCCACCTTCTTTACGAAGCTCCTCTCGGTTGACTTCCCCAAGAGCGTCAAACGCTCGGCCAGTGAGATTTCCAGCTAAACGTGGACCCAAGAGAAACTTGTCATCCTTCTTCGTGGCATCGGCCCGAAGCTCCACTCGTAGGACATAGTCAGAAAAGGTCGTCCAGTCCCCATTCCATGTTGGAATCTTGTGGTCGATTCCATCCTGATCTCTGTCCGTTGCCATGTTCTCCTTTCTCACACAGCCAGCCTAGCAGGAGCCAGGCTCCGCTACCATGTGAATGGTAGAGCGGATGGCAGCAATGTTCTTTCCCAAAGGTTCAAGGATCAAACTCCCGCTTGAGTATGATGGATCTAATCACTAACCAGGCTTTCAAGCACCCACGATAGAAAGACGCCACGTCGATTTTCCGTATGGCGCACAGATCGCAGATGGATGGTACAAAAGGGCAGACCGCTTGAATGGCAACGGTCATTTCCATGCAAAGACAAGTGCTTGAGGCAACTGGATAGTCAAACACAAAGCAAACCAACGTCAAAATTCACACCCCCAAACCCCCATGCTATTCCCAGATTTGGGCTGCTGCAAATAGCATTGTTCTTGTCCTGTTTCAATTAATTACCACTACCAAACCCCCACCAGGCCCCCACGCCATTCCTAGATTTGGGCTCACCCCCATCAAACCACCATCAAACCCCTACCAAACCCCCATGCTATGCCCATGAATGGCACCAGGAAATTGGAAAAAGGCCTGATGGGGGCGAACATAGTCCCCTTTTATGGCACACCTTCTAGGAACACCAGTTCCTTTTCTGGTTGGTAATTATGGCCCCACTATATAACTAAGCCGATGGAGGGCCTTGATCCACAAAGGCTGTGGCCTGCCAATAACAAATATCATCAACTCCCATCAAAGACCCACGCAAGCCCTAGGCAAACTGAGGGAAAAACAAAGGGTTTGTGTAGGGTCTATGGGGTTTTGGTAGGCCCCATAATGTTCCAATAAGGTCCTTACAAGAAGATACCAAAAGCCACTGTAAGAACAATTGCAGCATTTTTTTCCAGAGCAAACTTGTTCTTTCTCTTTCTTTCTCCGTTTCTTTCTCTTTATCTTCCTCTTCCTCTTCCTCTCTCTCCCTCTCTCTTTCTCTTTCTCTCTTTCCCTTTCTCTTTCTCTTTTTTTTATCACTTTCCCTGCACCTTTGGAAAAAAACTTAAGGTGGAAAAGGTGATGCAGCCAACATGCTGAAAACAATTGACTACAAGTACTACAAATATCACAAGTTTATCGGGGGAAAAAAACTAATTAGATTTCAATTGTCGCCAATTGAGATCCTTACTTACATGTGGGATCGTATTTTTTCTGGGGAACCCTTTTTTTTGCACCCCACTTGAAAGACATTTAAGCATACTTTTTAATATACGGATGGAACTGGTGTTTCATACTACCTCCGGTGCCTTGTAGTCTGGCCCGCCCCCCACATATTTAAATGTCCTTACCGTACAAACTGACCTTCCTATCCCCTTGTGGTGCACCCAGGTGGGGTAGGACCCCTGAGAAATATAATGAAATCATAGGTACCCAGGCCCCACATGTTGCGCAAAGAGAAAATCATCAGTCATCCAACTGAGGGATTTGCAAAAATAAAATCAAGAGGTTCCAGAAATAAAATTAATAAGATTCCAAGTCAGCATCCACATGTTCCAGAAATAAAACTAAAAGGTTCCAGGTCAGCATCTGTCTTTCTCAGTTTTCTCTCCCAATGCTGATGGCAAAGGACAGTTTGTTTTCCCTGTGTTGGTGGCATGTCAAGTTTGGTAACAGGGTGAACTTTCAAATCTTTCCGGTGGATAAAACCAGAAATGAATTTTAAAGGGTTCCCAAGTTTGAGCCATGAAAAGGGAAACCCAAAGATGGGGTAGAAGAACTTGAGTTGCGCCATCTATGTCAAATGCAAAATGCAGGAGATAGATGGCTCAACTTCCATTCAAAACAGGTCAGTTGCGCCATGTATGTCCTTAAAAATGACCTATTTTTTGCAACAGATATTATTTTCATCATGTTTTGTCCAACACATGCACAAGAGATGTGTGTTCCACCAAAAAAAAGTAAGCACAACGCAAAAATAAAATCCAGAGAAACCCAACCTAAAGCTACTCCACCAGCTGCTTTTTGGACAGCACTTTTCATGACCCGTGTCTGAAAAATGAAATCATAGGGATCCGAATTACTCAAAACTTATGATAGACACCTTTTGAAAAAAAAAATCTAAAAATAGTTCAGGGCCAAACCCATTGATTTAATTTTTGAGCACCATACAGGGATCATTCCTATCTGACAATTTGTGTGTTGTATATGCATATAATATAATACATTATATCTGGCATAGCCTTCGGGGGTCCATGATGTTCTTCTGAATTTTATGATGCTGTTGAAGCAGTTGGAGCTACAACTTTTGGAAACAGTTCAACGTTTCCTTTTCGCAGGCGCTTGCAACATCAGTGCTTTTGGCACAGTTCTGTGCCACCAGCTTCGCAAAGGGGCAACAGCAAAATCATTACATCATATCTCATCACAGGGAAAAAGGCGTGCCGCAAATAGGAGCATTACTTTGTGCATCCATCATCCTCAACAACTCACATTGCCTGTGCGGTTTGATCATGGCCAAGTCTCCAGGCTTCGGGTTTCAGGCAGATCGTCCTCCTGCAAAAATTGGAACAGCTCCGACCAGCTCGTCTGAGTCACTGACTTGCTCGAAAAAACATCAAACATCTCAACCTCCTCCACATCATGCATGTGCATGTCACCATCTTATACACACATGACTGTCAACAGGACGTCGTCCGAAACAACTCCTCATGCATTAAGCCGCCAAATCCAGGTGATCGGTCCTCCTCATCGATGATTTCCAAGAAGTGGCCTGTTCCCTTCCGGGTGCCTTTTCCGCCGCGGCGGCCTGTGAAGCATTCGTGCTTAGAATTCATTTCTTTCCAAGTTTATCCGCTTGGATCTGTCTGGATCTGTGTTGCTCGAACGTTGATTTTGTTTACATGATCGGGGCGCCTGTCTACACGTCTATCTAATTTATTTGTTAAGTTCGTATAAAACAATTATACACATAGTTGGTTTTGTCTACCGTTCTGTCCACCTATCTACCTATCTACCTAGCTACCTATCTATATAGCCAGCTAATCAAATCGAACTATATCCGCCGACCCCTGCCGAGAGCAAGGGGGAGCTCGTCAGAGAAGAGATTACAACTAGCAAGTGCCGGAGAAACTCGGTACACAAGAAGAAGAAGAAGAAGAAAAAAAAAAGGAAGAAGAAAAAGAAAGAATAATAAGAAACAAAAAAAACATATCTAATAATAGTTTACAAAAAATCAGGCTGGCAGGTCCAGCGTTTTGGAAGGAAGGTGCCAGTTGAAGAGGCGCCAGGTTGGTTTTGGGCTTCCGAGGCGCAAAAAACATCGGTATTTACGGTAGTTTGTGCTCCGAGAGTCTCAAAAAAACATGAAAACACCAACTATTTGACGATCTTTTGGCCACTACGAGATTGAGAAAAAAAATGCAGGGGTAACAGCATGTAACAGCATGTAAAAGCAACAAATTTCAACAACAACAGCAACAACAACAACAACAACAACAACAACGCCAGCAACAACAACAACAACAACAGCAACACCAGCAGCAACAACAACAACAACAACAGCAACAACAACAACAACAGCAACAACAACAACACCAGCAACAACACCAGCAACAACAACAAATAACAACAACAAATAACAACAACAAATAACAACAACAAATAACAACAACAAATAACAACAACAAATAACAACAACAAATAACAACAACAACAACAACAGCAACAGCAACAGCAACAACAACAGCAACACCAACACCAACAACAACAGCAACAACAACAACAACAACAAATAACAACAGTAACAGAGAAATCGGGCGACATTCTGGGCAACAACATGCAACAACAGCAACCCTTGGTGCATCGCCGGAGTGCGAAGCCCTACAATGCAATCCAATCCAATCCGATCCAATGCAATCTATCTAACCTTATTTTATTTATTTATTTATTTATATTTATATATATATATTGTGAACAGATTGATCCCTGTTCCGGATGCGTCAATGTGTAGGAAGTTAGTACCTCGTGTTGTTAGCCCAGCGATTACGACATGCGTCAGTGGAGGACACTCGCGGCCTTTTTCCTTATAGAGCTTGAGCCACATGTAACAGTGGCGAAGTCTGTTGAATGCACATGCATTGCTATGTACATATGCACTACTGTATGGTCCCCTTTAGCACCCCCCATGTTCGCTTTAAAGTACAGCGAACACAGGAGAGGGACCGGAGAAATTGATGATGCACTATGCAACTACCTACACTATAGCTATGGTTCACGGATGGTTGCCCGACGGGCGTTACCAACCGATCCCCATGCCGTCCTCTTCGTGACGAATTATTCGATAGTTACAAAGTGCTGTACAAGTGCGAGATTCGCTTCTAGCTACGTTGTTGACAAGTTCGAATTAGTGGAACTGGTCGTCCGTCGGACGTTACCAGTCCACCGCATCTTTACAAGGTCTACAGCAGCTATCGGCAGAACTACGCCGTACAAAGAAAAGAAAGAACGTTAATTCATTGATCGGGAACACGTGAAAGGATATTCTAAGGCGACTGTACACTAGCCACACTCAGAGTCCTCTCAAAAGATCAATTTTGTCTCGTCATCATCCATAACCAGCGTAGACGATGAACATCACATAGCACCAGGTTGATCACTGATTGGTCTTCTTCTTCTTTTGAGGTGCTTGTTGTGGTTTCTCACTCGGCGGAGGTCGCGATGGTTTTGGCGCTGCTTTGGCAGGCATTGCCTTCTGTGGGAGTTTTGCCTTCTGTGAAGGTGCTGATGTCGGAGTAGTGTACGAAGATGATGATGATGCTGGCTCAGCAGCACTCTTCGAAGGTGGTTGTTTTGGCTTCATGGCCTTGGGCTCATGGCATCACCCTCCCCAGGGGTTTTGTACACCCCCCCCCTTCATACATTTTTTGCAATGTATGAACATAGGGGGGGACACCGTCGATTTTTAACATCAATTCACATATTGCATGTTAAAAGTATGAAGCCCATGGGGGAACCCTGTTCCCTCATGGGCTTCATACATTAACTCAATAATGTATGAAACCTAGGGGGGAGATGCCCCAGCCATCTGCTATTCATTTTTCAATAATGTATGAAAGTAGGGCGGGAGGGTGTTGTTTTGGTGGCATGGACTGATACCTTAAAATGCATGAAACCTAGGGGGGACACCGTTGATTTTCTTCAAGCAGAAATCGTGGGAACATGTGGGACCGACTTTTCAGATAACATACAACGTCATACAACTTCCATCATTTTCCATCAGCTTCCATCAAAATCTGATGACATCTGCATACATCTGCTGTTTCTTTTTCCCGGCGGCTGAAGTCACGGAACAGATTCAGGTCATTTGCCCTTGTAGTCTGGCACCGGCTTCAACAGAGAAAGTTGATTCTAGCAAAAAATGAAACACATAAAAAAACAAAAACACAATCAAAACACAGAATCGCCAAAAACAACCCGACAAGATTCACCAGAAAAAACACAACAAAATCAAAAAACAAAAGCCACAAAAACAATCTTGACAAGTTTTGATTATTTTGTGTTTTCCTAGTTTGTTTTTTTTTCTGTGTGCTCTAGTTTTGTATTTTTTAAACCGCTATATTCTTTATGCTGTTCGGCTCAAAAGCCTGGTATACAAAAAGGATCAAAACAAACTCCTTACCGTTATTTTTGGCTCGAGAGACAAAGAAGAGTCAAAAATGTATGAAAGGAAGGGGGGACAGGCCCACCCCTCCTTAGAATACATTTTCTGAATTTCTGGGTTCGATAATATATGATTAGACTTTAGACATGGTTGGACCTATGGTTGGATATGGTTGGATACACACACACCATCCAATCAAATCCTTTTGTATGTCCTTGTATACAAACAAATACTATCTTACATGTTTTTTTGGATCAAAGGAAAAAGAAAGTTCGAAAATGTATGAATGGGGGGGGGACAGGCTCACCCCTCCTTGGAATACATTTCTGGGTTAATTATGATTGGATGTGGTCCTGGTTAGATTTGGTTGGATACACACAAAATTCTGTTCATTTGCTCTTGTAGTCTGACACCGGCTTCAACAGAGAAAGTTGATTCTAGCAAAAAATGAAACACATAAAAAAAACAAAAACACAATCAAAACACAGAATCGCCAAAAACAACCCGACAAGATTCACCAGAAAAAACACAACAAAATCAAAAAACAAAAGCCACAAAAACAATCTTGACAAGTTTTGATTATTTTGTGTTTTCCTAGTTTGTTTGTTTTTTTCTGTGCGCTCTGGTTTTGTATTTTTTAAACCGCTATATTCTTTATGCTGTTCGGCTCAAAAGCCTGGTATACAAAAAGGATCAAAACAAACTCCTTACCGTTATTTTTGGCTCGAGAGACAAAGAAGAGTCAAAAATGTATGAAAGGAAGGGGGGACAGGCCCACCCCTCCTTAGAATACATTTTCTGAATTTCTGGGTTCGATATATGATTAGACTTTAGACATGGTTGGACCTATGGTTGGATATGGTTGGATACACACACACACACCATCCAACCAAATCCTTTTGTATGTCCTTGTATACAAACAAATACTATCTTACATGTTTTTTTGGATCAAAGGAAAAAGAAAGTTCGAAAATGTATGAATGGGGGGGGACAGGCTCACCCCTCCTTGGAATACATTTCTGGGTTAATTATGATTGGACGTGGTCCTGGTTAGATTTGGTTGGATACACACAAAATTCTGTTCATTTGCCCTTGCATTATTACACCAGCTTCAACAGAGAAAGTTGATTCTGGCAAAAAATGAAGAACAAAAAAAAAAGCAATCAAAACACAGAATCGCCAAAAACAACCCGACAAGATTCACCAGAAAAACAACAAAACAAAAAAAACACAAAAACGGCAAAAAAACATCAATCAAAACCTGGAGTTCGACAAGTTTTATTATTTTGTGTTTTCCTAGTTTGTTTTTTTCTGTGTGTTCTGGTTTTGTATGTCTTAAACCCTGTATTCTTTATGCTGTTCGGCTCTTTCGGCTCAACAAGCGAGGGGTGTGGCCAAAAAAGGCTTTGGGAAGAACTGCGACCGGAAATTAAACATGTTCTTTTTTTCAGTTCAGCAACTCGGGTGTCTAGAAAACATGAAACGTATAAAACTAAGGGGGCAATGAATTCGAGCTGACCTATGAATATCCAAAAATAGACACACGCACGTAAAATGTATAAACCGGGGGGTTCATGGAACACTGAGGAATCCTGGGGATGCCCACGGAATGGTTGGCCAACACGTACGTAAAAAGTATAAAGGCTCAGAGGTTTAAAACCCCTAGGAACCCCAGGAATTCCAAAACCTGTGCAAAATGTATCAAACTGGGGGGGGTGGTTCGAACTGCCTTTGTCAACCCCATCCATCTTCCACCCCCCCCGCGAACGCTACGTGGTGTATAATTTTTTCCCTGGGGAACCCTAGGAAGAAACACGTAAAAAGTACAAGTTTGGGAGCGTACCCCCCCCTCTCTTGTACTTTTTTAGGGGGTGGGTGATCTCATGGCCATGTCCCGAACCTGCTGCGCGTGATGCTTCAGTTGCGCGACGTGCTCCTTCAGTATCTCCGAGTCGCTTGAAGACATCGTCCTTCACGTTGGGGTCAAGATTCGGCGCCATTTTCTCTTGCCAAGCCAATCTTCCGCGTTGTGCTTCCTGTGATGCATACGCCAAGGAGTATGCGATCTTCGACACATATAGATCTGAAAGAACAACTCCGCATTGTTGAGCAGCAATAAGCAACTCCTCGGTACGTTGATTCTCGCGAAATGCAAGATATATCGAGAATGCTGGAAGTTCTTGGCATTTTGGAAATCCATGGTTTCCTGATCTGAAGTACGTGTAGTTCTCCAATTCTGGAAATGCACCCTTCATCATTCGCGACACGAAATCGCTGATCACCTTCCTCATCTCCCCTTTCTCCTCGTTGTTTCCTTTCATTTTGCTCATCGGAGTGAGGAATTGGATTCTTTCCGGGGTATATCCAGCCTGCACGAGGAATTCCATCATTTTCTCGTACGTATGGAGGACCTTGATCACGTGCTCCATCATGTTCCTTGGTCTGCCGCCGTATAGCTTTTGACCTTGTGACCAAGAAGTCTCCGAAGCCTTCTGTTCGAACCATTCCGAGAGTTGTTGTTGGGTTGGTTCCTTCAAGACTCCGTTTTCGTCCTCACCTGTATAAGGACAAATTCCATCAATGTCCATCCTGCCGAATTTGTTGCCAGTCATCCTTTCATGATACTTGCTTGGCTTCAGCAGAACGCGCTGGTTGTAGTAGAGCTTGTACACCACCAGGATCTTAGAGATCACCGCATTGTCAAAGATCTGCGCTGCGTTTTCGGACACATCGATGTTCTGTAGACGTTTAATTGGCATCTTCTTGGTGCCAATCTCCAAGTTCATTGACCAAGTAGCTGGAAGTGATTTGGTCTTCTCCTCGGTCTCTCGATCGGCAGCTTCTTGTTGGGCGTCGACTTCTTCGTCTTGTTCGTCAACGTCGATCTCGACGTCCACTTCTTCTTCTTCTTTCATTTCTTCATCGCCCTCGCCGTAATCAACTTCAGAAGCATCAAAGCCAAACTGACTCTGAGTCTCGGCGTTTTCTTGTGCCTCATGGACCGTGTCCTTGAACATCGACTCATTCGTCTTGCGAATCTTTTCGTCGATCTGTCTCTTGGTGTCTTCGTCCTCATCATCGGCCTGGTCATCGAGGCGATATGGCATTAGGCCATGGCTTTCAAGCTGGGTCCAACATCCCACGCAAACCGAGAACTTCATCGGCGTCTCAGTGAGACAATGGGGGCAATACCGGCACCCTGCCTCTGTGACGGTCTTTCGTTCCAAGATGTAGTCCACCAACTTCAATCTTGCCTCGTATTGTTCTCTGCCTCCGTCGACGATCTGCTTGTTCTCAAAACGTGCGATGATCGTCATGACTTCCATCGTGTCTTCATCATACGGTTGGTTGGAGGCATTGACGCATTGTTGCGCAATTCGAATCACTGATTCTTTGGTCGCAACAGTTTTGGATCTCAGTGATCCGGTTCGGACCACTTGCTCTTCTCCCGAAGGAACGATCAATCTTTGCCATCTGCATTTGGCGTCTTGAATCCACCCTCCACGGAACTTGGAAAACGGGATGACCTGATCCGTGACGACCTGGCCTGAGTCGGTCAAACGACCGCCATGGTCCTTCATGAGGGCCTCAGTCGGGATGTAGAGGCACACATAGTGGCCCAAGCGGGTATCCACACTCTTCGTGATGTTCCAGGACCGTTGGTCCCAAGGAACGTAGGGGTTGAAGAATGTGAAGATCCTTCCCTGAGTCTCCAAAACTAGTAAATTTAGGTGCCCAAAAAATTACGTAAATTTTGGGATTTACTAACGTGGATTTACGTATTTTTTTACTAACGTTAGTAAAATTTACTAACGTGAGTAAATTGATTTACTAACGTTAGTAAATGCATTTACTAATCCAACCTTTTTTTTGGGTTTGCATTTTTGATGTTGTTTTTTGGCTAGTGCCTGACAAGGAATTTTCTTGAAACTCGTAAGGTTGGGAAAGATTAGACATGTTTCCATCAGAGAATTTACTTGAGATGGGTTATGCTGTGATAGATTTGTAGATGTGTTTGTGGAAGATTTTACATGAGCTTTGCGGGTTTGTGACAAAGAATTTACTTGGGATGTTGTGGTTTTGTGGTCGGATTTACATGAGATCTAGGCCCCTGGTGGAAAATGGAATTATGCAAAATATCTAATCCTGACATGAAATCAGAGACAATGCATCATTTCTTGGTGCACTGCAGTGGGTAGCAAAACATTGCTCAGCAACAAAAGTAAATTCAACTTACTTCTCATGTTTAAGTTTTATAAAATGCTATTTGGGATTTACTCTATGTATTATATTTGTACATTAACTAATGGGTACCCAAAAAAACAAACCTGAAAACTAAGGGTGGGTTGGCATAAGGAATTTACTTTTGGAGCTGCCTGTTGCACAAGATGCACATAAACAGAATTTACATAAGCATAGATGAATCCACAGAAGGAAATTACATTGGATCTTGACTTCAATTTTCTTTGGAATAAAACTAAAGAAAATTACTATAAAATAAAACCTGATGAAGTATCATAGCAATGAGAACCATATCATAGTTTGTTTTTCCAGGCAAAAGAAAAAAGTTCAGGATTGCTTGTTAGAAACCTTGATCAACTTATATATATAAACGTTTGCCCATGGGGTGATACTTAGCTGACTGTATTTGTGATAATGTATGACATACTTTGGAGAAGGTTTGGATGAAATTCTAGTCAGCCCTTGGCTGGCTTCAAAAGATACATCAATGAAGTCTCATTGAGACCATGGCCCCACTTTCAATTCCATCTTGATATTTTTTTGGACCTGTGTTTAATGATTTGCAAGGTTTTAAAAAAAATGATTGAAGCCCGGTCAAAAGCATCATGCACCCCTGGTGCCTTCTCGATGCACTTTAATAAAGATGATTGAAGCCTGGTTAAAAGCATCATGCACCACTGATGCCTTCTCGATGCACTTTTTGATGCACTTTTGATGCATTTTTGATACACTTTTGATGCACTTTTAAATTTGATGCACTTTTGATGCACTTTTGATGCATGTTTGATGCACTTTTGCATTTTTTAAGCACTTTTGCTGCCTTTTGATACACTTTTGATGCATTTTTGATGCACTTTTGATGCACTTTTGATGCATTTTTGATGCACTTTTGATACACTTTTGATGCACTTTTGATCATTTTTGATGCACTTTTGATGCACTTTTGATGCACTTTTGATGCATTTTTGATGCACTTTTGATGCACTTTTGATGCACTTTTAAATTTGATGCACTTTTGATGCACTTTTGATGCATTTTTGATGCACTTTTGATGCACTTTTGATGCACTTTTGATGCACTTTTGATCCCTTTTGGTGCACTTTTGATGCACTTTTGATTCACTTTTGATGCATTTTTGATGCACTTTTGATGCATTTTTGATGCACTTTTGATGCACTTCTGATGCACTTTTAAATTTGATGCACTTTTGATGCACTTTTGCTGCCTTTTGATGCACTTTTGATGCACTTTTTAAAAGTGCATCAAAATTGCGTCATTTTTTTTCCTGAATTCTGTTTAAAAAAGAAAATATTTGTCAAAAAATATCTTGAAAAATGTACGCAGCAAGTTCCAAGTCAAGTTCACTGGATGCAGACCTGAGTAAAGTTCACTGGATGCAGTCTCAGGTAAAGTTCACTGGATGCAGCCTGAAGCAAGGTTCACTGGGTGCAGTGTCAAGTAAAGTTCACTGGATGCAGTCTCAGGCAAAGCCCAGAAAGGAACCAGCAGTCTCAAGTAAAGATCACTGGATGCAGTCTCAAGTAAAGTTCACTGGATGCAGCCTCAAGTAAAGTTCACTGGATGCAGCCTGAAGTAAAGTTCACTGGATGCAGACCCAGGTAAAGTTCAATGGATGCAGTCTCAAGTCAAGTTCACTGGATGCAGCCTGAAGTAAAGTTCACTGGATGCAGATGCAGCCTCAGGTATACTCAAGTAAAGTTCACTGGATGAAGACCCAGGCAAAGTTCAATGGATGCAGTCTCAAGTCAAGTTCACTGGATGCAGCCTGAAGTAAAGTTCACTGGATGCAGTCTCAAGTAATGCTCTGAAAGGAAACAGTCCCAAGTAAAGTTCACTGGATGCAGACCCGGGTAAAGTTCAATGGATGCAGTCTCAAGTCAAGTTCACTGGATGCAGCCTGAAGTAAAGCTCACTGGATGCAGTCTCAAGTAAACTCAAGTAAAGTTCACTGGATGCAGTCTCAAGCAAACTCAAGTAAAGTTCACTGGATGCAGTCCCAAGTGAAGTTCACTGGATGCAGCCTCAAGTAAAGTTCACTGGATGCAGCCTGAAGTAAAGTTCACTGGATGCAGACCCAGGTAAAGTTCAATGGATGCAGTCTCAAGTCAAGTTCACTGGATGCTGCCTGAAGTAAAGTTCACTGGATGCAGTCTCAAGTAAACTCAAGTAAAGTTCACTGGATGCAGTCTCAAGTAAAGCTCAGAAAGGAAACAGTCCCAAGAAACAGGATGCAGCCGCAAGTAGTTCAGAAAGGAAGCAGTCTCAAGTAAAGTTCACTGGATGCAGCCCCAAGTAAAGTTCACTGGATGCAGCCTCAAGTAAAATTCACTGAGTGCAGTGTAGGTGTGAAAAACACGAGTCTTTACAAATCTCCCTGTTTGAAACATGTCTCAAGCACATGCAGCCCAAAACTTTGGCAGCAGCATTTTCTTCAGCTCTGGCTTGCAAGCATCAATGGTCAAAGTGTCGTTCGAGTTCATAGCCAAGAAAAGCATCGTCTTCAAGTTCAGTTCAATTGCAGGTTCATTGTCACCAGGTAGATTTACATGAGTTCTTGGGCTTTGTGGTATTGACTTTAGAATATTGACTTTACTTTTGGTAATCTATAAAAAGTCCTTACTTGACTGGTCACTTGCAAAGATTCTGGCTTTACTTGCCCATATCCATTAAACATACGAGTATGTGAGAAAACTAATTCTTTGTTATGGAAAAATTGGATTGTCACTTTGTGAACTAAAACGACATTCACTAAATCTAAAATATGCTACTGCATTTCTGTTCCAAAATCAAAAAATCAATCAAAAATGCTAAGAAAAAACTGCACGGTCGATGCACTTTTGATGCACTTTTGATGCACTTTTCGTTTTTTCACAAAATTTACTAATATCAAGAAAAATGGAGAAAAAATTACGTAAATTCTTCCCCATTAGTAAATTCACTAAATTAGTAAATTTACTAGTTTTGGAGACTCAGGGTTGCATTCCCGTCCAAGCCACCAGGGATCAATCCCTCTTTCCAAATGCTCTTCAAGCGATCCATCATGGTAATGTGAAAACATGTTGGAAGGGACATCACTGTGTTTGGAGCGATTGGATGGGATAGTAGGGATGACTTCAGAGTGACATCGTCGATCGTGCTGAGCTTGTGACCAGTAGGTGAACGGACAGCCACCGGGTAAAGGAGTAGTCCCTCTTTTGGAATTTTGGTCTCGGCGTAGATGTAGTTGTCCCTACATGTCTGACCCCTCCTGTCGATGTCCGGGTAAATGCCAAATGCAAGGACCTGCTCACGGACTCGGCGTCCATATCCAGCACAGCAGAACATCACTCGGAACAGAACACTCATGCGGCGTCCTGCTTCTTGCGTGTTCCACGACCTTTTGTCATGGCCTCTACCCCGTGGAGCTAAGAACGTATGTGGGGATCTGGATGAATCTTGCTTCCAGATGTTCTCATACGCGAGGAGGTCGTCGATTGGAACCCTACCTGCATCATCACATGGTAAACCGAGGTTCACATTCCTCATTACCTTTCCGGCATGATGCCTCAGAGCACGATTCAAGGCGGTGCTCGCGTCATTTTCGTAGGGGTCAAGCTTGTTTTCTTGCCCAAAGCGATAGTTGAGCTCAATCTCGATGCCGGTGTAGACGTCGTAGCTGTGGAAGAAGCATCCTGTGATCGGCACAATTTTGAGGAAGCCATCGGCAGGTGCCTCGATTCTTCTATAATAGGAAAAAGCATCCCGTAGACTAATTTAGTGGCAAGAAAAGTATCCGTAGACTAATTTAGTGGGAAAAAAGCTCCCGTAGACTAATTTAGTGGCAGGAAAAGTATCCGTAGACTAATTTAGTGGGAAAAAAGCTCCCGTAGACTAATTTAGTTGCAGGATTTAGTTGCGGAAAAAGCATCCGTAGAGTAATTTAATGGGAAAAAAGCTTCCGTAGACTAATTTAGTGGCAGGAAAAGTATCCGTAAAAGATGTTGCTTTGCATTCAAGGGTGCAAAAAGACCCAAGGGTCCAAACTGGGTCCAGCTGATGAATCTCGCGCAAGCCTCGCTCATGTCCTTTTTCTCGCTCACACCCAAGATCATCCAAGTAAGGATCTGTCAGGACAAACAAATCAGTGACAACAAATTGCTCAATTATGGGGCATGTTACAATTTGAATTCTCTTTTTTGATCTGTCCTGATGCTCTTGACGCCTTTAAACGCGCGCGCGCGTTGGCGGAACCCCATGGACACAACAGGCGTCAAGAGCTGCTCGCATTTAAGGCATCTTCCCTGGAGACACAACGGGAGACACAACGGGAAGGCACAACGGGGTGTTACAATGGGGAGACACAACGGGAGAAAAAGAACGGGGAAATGATGCAAAATGAAAAATGTCACTTTTCTAGTTTGTAAACAAAAAAAGCTGCTATTGTAACATATTGAAATGTTAAAAGCAGAATACTTTGATATTTTTTAAAAAATGATTTCTATCCATAAAGCATTCAGTGGTTCATTCTCAAATTATTGGAATGAAATTTCAACGATTTTTTTCATTTTTTTCGTGTCAAAACAATGAAATTTCTATCCATATATTATGTCCACAATCAGGTTTAAAGCATTCAGTGGTTCATTCTCAAGTTATTGGAGTGAAATTTCAACGATTTTTTTCATTTTTTTTCGTGTCAAAACAATGAAATTTCTATCCATATATTATGTCCACAATCAGGTTTAAAGCATTCAGTGGTTCATTCTCAAATTATTGGAATGAAATTTCAACGATTTTTTTCAATTTTTTTCGTGTCAAAATAATTAAATTTCTATCCATATATTATGTCCACAATCAGGTTTAAAGTGGCCAGTTCAACATAGAATAAGATTTCCCTTGAAAGGGGTCCTCGGGGGTGAATGGAGCCCTGGACGCGCCGCGCGCGCGCGCCAAAAGAGCTTTTATTTGGAGACCAATCTGAACGGGGATTTATGTAATATATTGATATATTTGCGCACAAGAAATATACATAATTTGCAAATCGTTTTTTACCCATGTTTTGCGAAAAACCGCCATGCCCAAAAATATGTTTTGCGAAAATCTGGTTTCCCCAAGAATGTGTTTGCGAAAATCCTGGATATCCAGGACCGTGGTATGCGAAAGATCTGGGTCAGATCTTTCTCAAAAGATTTGCAATTGTTAAATTATTTGTTGCTACATGTGCGCATATATTGATAAATGAGGAAAACAACATTTTTTTGCGAAAAGTAGGTTTTCTCAAGCATGCCGGCCACAAGTCACTCAGATTAATCGCAAAATGGCAGCTGGATAACATCTATGTTGAACCCCTTGTTTGCGAAGAACCAGGGCCTGGTTCTTCTCAAACAGGCTGCTGATACCTGGGGTGTTTTAAGCAAACCAGAGGCTTGCGCAAAGCAGTGCTAGGGAACAAGCAGTTGTTTGAGAAGAACCAGGCCCTGGTTCTTCGCAAACAAGGGGTTCAACATAGATGTTATCCAGCTGCCATTTTGCGATCAATCTGAGCGACTTGTGGCCAGCATTTTTGAGAAAACAAGTTCTTCGCAAAAAAAGGTGATTTCCTGTCATCATATATAATATAGCGACAAGCGGCATCACATATACATACATTATGTATATATTTCAATATGACATGCAAACATGGAACATCTTTTGAGAAAGACCTGACCCAGATCTTTCGCATACCAAGGTCCTGATTCCCCAAGATTTTCGCAAACACATTCTTTGGGAAGCAGGATTTTCGCAAAACAGAATCCTGGGCATGTTGTTTTTTCGCAAACTGTTCATGAAAAATAAACTACTCAGAGAGTGAAATTCAAATCCCACGTGATAGCGCAGTCGTGGTTCATACTTTTTGCACATTCACTGGTCAATGGCGACAGGCGCCTGAAGTCTTTGTGGGCCAACGACGGCTCGCTTGCCTGGCTGAAGAGGTGGAAGGTTGAGTGGGACAGAAGCCATTTCACCTAACAAGCAGCCAAAACCAAAAGACACTTTTCAAGTGATGTAGAGACATTTCTGGACATGAAATCAGTCAACATATTTTGGCTAAAAAAAAATTAATATTCATTCCAATACCTTGAGTCAATTTCCTTTGAAAGGCGTCCTCGGGGTGAAAAATGTCTTGGGGTTCGCCGCGCGCGCGCGCGCCAAAAGTGTCTCCAAATAAAAGCTCTTTTGGCGTGCGCGCGCGCGGCGCGTCCAGGGCTCCATTCACCCCCGAGGACCCCTTTCAAGGGAAATCTTATTCTATGTTGAACTGGCCACTTTAAACCTGATTGTGGACATAATATATGGATAGAAATTTAATTATTTTGACACAAAAATATTTTGAAAAAAAATCGTTGAAATTTCATTCCAATAATTGAGAATGAACCACTGAATGCTTTAAACCTGATTGTGGACATAATATATGGATAGAAATTTCATTGTTTTGACACGAAAAAAAATTGAAAAAATCGTTGAAATTTCACTCCAATAACTTGAGAATGAACCACTGAATGCTTTAAACCTGATTGTGGACATAATATATGGATAGAAATTTCATTATTTTGACACAAAAAAAATGAAAAAAATCGTTGAAATTTCACTCCAATAACTTGAGAATGAACCACTGAATGCTTTAAACCTGATTGTGGACATAATATATGGATAGAAATTTCATTGTTTTGACACGAAAAAAATGAAAAAAATCGTTGAAATTTCATTCCAATAATTTGAGAATGAACCACTGAATGCTTTATGGATAGAAATCATTTTTTAAAAAATATCAAAGTATTCTGCTTTTAACATTTCAATATGTTACAATAGCAGCTTTTTTTGTTTACAAACTAGAAAAGTGACATTTTTCATTTTGCATCATTTCCCCGTTCTTTTTCTCCCGTTGTGTCTCCCCATTGTAACACCCCGTTGTGCCTTCCCGTTGTGTCTCCCGTTGTGTCTCCAGGGAAGATGCCTTAAATGCGAGCAGCTCTTGACGCCTGTTGTGTCCATGGGGTTCCGCCAACGCGCGCGCGCGTTTAAAGGCGTCAAGAGCATCAGGACAGATCAAAAAAGAGAATTCAAATTGTAACATGAATTGTAAGAATTCATAATTGAGCACTGATTTGTTTGTCCTGACAGATCCTTACTTGGATGATCTTGGGTGTGAGCGAGAAAAAGGACATGAGCGAGGCTTGCGCGAGATTCATCAGCTGGACCCAGTTTGGACCCTTGGGTCTTTTTGCACCCTTGAATGCAAAGCAACATCTTTCGTAGACTAATTTAGTGGGAAAAAAGCTCCCGTAGACTAATTTAGTTGCAGGATTTAGTTGCAAAAAAAGCATCCGTAGAATAATTTAGTGGGAAAAAAGCTCCCGTAGACTAATTTAGTGCCAGGATTTAGTGGCGGGAAAAGTCTCCGTAGAATAATTTAGTGGGAAAAAAGCTCCCGCATACAAATTTTAGTGGCAGGAAAAGTTTCCGTAGACTAAGGTAGTAGGAAAAAAGCTCCCGTAGACGAATTTAGTGGCAGGAAAAGTTTCCATAGACGAATTTAATAGGAAAAAGGCTCCCGTAGACGAATTTAGTGGCAGGAAAAGTCTCCGTAGACTAATTTAATGGGACTAACGACGGAAAGCAGGCAGAGGCGGGGGGGGGTGGAATGAACTATTACCTTTTTTTTTCGGGGGAGGGGGGGGCGGAGAACTACTATTATTTCGAAAATAATAATAGTCGGTCCAACACCCCCCCGGCGACAGGCGTCCGGAGACTCCCGTAGACTACTTTAGTGGCAGGGAAAGCTAATGTAGTGGCAGGGAAAGCAATTGACTGGCAGGAACAGTCTCCGTAGACTAATTTAATGGGAAAAAGGCGTCCCGTAGATTAATTAATGTGGCAGGAAAAGTCTCCGTAGACTAATTTAATCGGAGAAAGGTTCCCGTAGACTAATTTAGTGGCAGGAAATATCTCCGTAGACTAATTTAATGGGAAAAAAGCTTCCCGTAGATTAATTTAGTGGCAGGAAAAGTCTCCGTAGACTTATCTAATAGGAAAAAGGCTCCCGTAGACGAATTAGGTGGCAGGAAAAGTCTCCGTAGACGAATTTAGTGGCAAGGCTTCCCGTAGACCAATTTAGTGCCAGGAAGAGATTCCGTAGACTAATTGAATTAAAACAAAAAGAATAGTCTGCCAAAGGCCCGCCCCAACCCCCTGAAAAAAAATAAAATAATAATAGTCTGCCAAATTCAGGAAACAATTCCCTCGAACGCTTCTTGAAAAACACAGTGAGTCGCGACTTTCCTACCTTTTCGCGCATCTCCATCTTCTTTCTTCTTACTCTTTCTCTTCTACTCTTCTCTCTTCTAATATTTCTCTTCTCTCTGCCTCTTCCCTGCTCTGCTTTTCATCTGTCCATATTGTCGGAAGTTTGACTTCTAAACTTCCTTCGATAAGAGTACCAGTAGTACCGCACAAGGCGGTGGCGGAAGTTTCAAAAATAGGAAACCTATAGGAGAGGTTGGTTGTTGCGAATCAGGGATGGCAGAGCGAAGCCACTGATGGACCAAAAGGTGCTTGAGGTCTCCTCTCTTTCTCTCTCTTTCTCTGACTATCTACCTACCTACCTATCTATCGATCTATCTATCTCTCTATCTCTATCTCTATCTCTATCTCTATCTCTATCTCTATCTATCTATCTATCCATCGATCTATCTATCTATCTATCTATCTATCTAATCTATCTATCTATCTATCTATATCTATATTTGTATCTATATCTATATCTATCTCTATCTCTATCTCTATCTATCTGGGGGTTGATCAAAACATAGTTGCCGGTGTGTTATTAGAAATGACCTTGCGCCCGCCCTTGCGCTTCCTTGCGCTCTTCAGGGTTTTTATTGTGTTCCATTACATGGATTAAATATGTATTTAAGAATTGATTGCCGCAAAAAGTTGCTCAATCCAAGGGGGTGTTCACTGATCCAGTACGCTGTGCAACACAAACTTTTTTAGCCTTCGGAAGCAAAATCTGATGATTCGGAGCTCGAATTCTCAGAAGTTGAAGATTCTGAGGAGCTCTACCTACAGAGGAAATTTGATTCCCAAAACGGCCCGTTTGAGCCAAAAAGAAGCTTTACGGGAATCAAATTTCAAGAGGTATGGTAGAAGGAGAGTGTATACACATAGGGAATTTGATTCCCAAAACGGCCCTTTTGAGCCAGAAAGCAGCTTTACGGGAATCAGATTTCAAGAGGTATGGTGGAAGGAAAATATATACACATAGAAATTGTGATTCCCAAAACGGCCCTTTGGAGCCGAAAAGCAGCTTCACGGGAATCAAATTTCAAGAGGAATTTGACTCCCAAAACGGCCCTTTCGAGCCAGAAAGCAGCTTTACGGGAATCAAATTTCAAGAGGTATTGTAGAAGGCAAATATATACACATAGGAAATTTGATTCCCAAAACGGCGCTTTTGAGCCAGAAAGCAGCTTTACGGGAATCAAATTTCAAGAGGTATGGTAGAAGGAGAATGTATACACATAGGAAATTTGATTCCCAAAACGGTCCTTTTGAGCCAGAAAGAACCTTTACGGGAATCAAATTTCAAGAGGTATGGTTGAAGGATAGTGTATACGCATAGGAAATTTGACTCCCAAAACGGCCCTTTCGAGCCAGAAAGCAGCTTTACGGGAATCAAATTTCAAGAGGTATTGTAGAAGGCAAATATATACACATAGGAAATTTGATTCCCAAAACGGCACTTTTGAGCCAGAAAGCAGCTTTACGAGAATCAAATTTCAAGAGGTATGATAAAAGGAGAGTGCATACACAGAGGAAATTTGATTCCCAAAACGGCCATTTCGAGCCAGAAAGCAGCTTTACCGGGAATGTATGGTAGAAGGAGAATTAACCAATAGGAATTTGATTCCCAAACGGCCCTTTCGAGCCAGAAAGCAGCTTTACGAGAATCAAATTTCAAGAGGTATGGTAGAAGGAGAATGTATACACATAGGAAATTTGATTCCCAAAACGGCCCTTTTGAGCCAGAAAGCAGCTTTACGGGAATCACATTTCAAGAGGGTATGGTAGAAGGAGAGTTTATACACAGAGGAAATTTGATTCCCAAAACGGCCCTTTCGAGCCAGAAAGCAGCTTTACGAGAATCAAATTTCAAGAGGTATGGTAGAAGGAGAATATATACACATAGGAAATTTGATTCCCAAAACCGCCCTTTTGAGCCAGAAAGCAGCTTTACGGGAATCAAAATTTCAAGAGGTATGGTTGAAGGATACTGTATACACATAGTATTTGATTCCCAAAACGGCCCTTTTGAGCCAGAAAGAAGCTTTACGGATCAAATTTCAAGAGGTATGGTAGAAGGAGAATGTATACACATAGGAAATTTGATTCCCAAAACGGCCATTTCGAGCCAGAAAGCAGCTTTACGGGAATCAATTTCAAGAGGTATGGTAGAAGGAGAGCGTATACACAGAGAAAGTTTGATTCCCAAAACGGATCTTTTGAGCCCAGACAATTTCAAGAGGTATGGTAGAAGGAGAGTTTATACACAGAGAAAGTTTCATTCCCAAAACGGCCCTTTCGAGCCAGAAAGCAGCTTTACGAGAATCAAATTTCAAGAGGTATGGTAGAAGGAGAATGTATACACATAGGAAATTTGATTCCCAAAACGGCCCTTTCGAGCCAGAAAGCAGCTTTACGGGAATCACATGTATAATTGTGTATACACTCTGCTTCTACCATACCTCTTGGAATTTGATTCCGTTTTTGTAGGTATGGTTCCGTCTGTCCTGCCTACCAGCTCTGAGCCGCTACAGCAGCAGATCACTGATACAGAAAAGAACAACGATATTAATATATCTTGCGCCCGCCCTTGCGCTTTCTTGCGCCTCCCAGGCAAAACGCACTGCAAATTTACAACAACATACTCCATTCATACGTTTGTATAAAACTCCTCTGCGGGGGTTTTGATCGTCACTCATATACTGTATTACTGTATTACTGTATTACTGTATTACAGTATTACAGTATTAATCAGTATTACAGTATTCATCAGTATTACAGTATTACTGTATTACTGTAATACTGTATTACTGTATTACTGTATTACTGTATTACTGTATTACTGTATTACTTTATTACTGTATTACAGTATTACAGTATTACTGTATTACAGTATTACTGTATTACTGTATTGCTGTATTACAGTATTACAGTATTACAGTATTACAGTATTACAGTATTACAGTATTGCTGTATTACTGTATTACAGTAAATTATTGTATTACTGTATTACTGTATTGCTGTATTACTGTATTACTGTATTACTGTATTACTGTATTACTGTATTACTGTATTACTGCATTACCGTATTACTGTATTACAGTATTACTGAATTACTGTATTACTGTATTACTGTATTGCAGTATTACAGTATTACAGTATTACTGTATTACTGTATTACTCTATTACTGTATTACTGTATTACTGTATTACTCTATTACTGTATTACTGTATTACTGTATTGCTGTATTAATGTATTAATGTATTAACATAGACCCGGGCAAGCCGGCGGCGGAAGTTTCCCAAACATAAATGACCTATAGTTCAAAGACACCCTGTCCTGACCGTGTCCTTCCCTCGGCAACCGTTTGATTTTTTCAGCGAGAGACGAAGCAAAGTCTTCACACTCCACACTCCACACTTCACACTGCACTCTTCGCACTCCAAACTTCAAACTTCACACTCCAAACTTCACACTTCACACTTCTCACTTCTCACTGCTTCCTTCACACTCCAAACCTCACACTTCACACTTCACACTTCACACTGCGCTCTTCGCACTCCAAACTGAAACTTCACACTCCACACTTCACACTCCACACTTCACACTCCACACTTCACACTTCAGACTTCACACTTCTCACTTCTCACTGCTTCCTTCACACTCCAAACCTCACACTTCACACGTCACACTGCGCTCTTCGCACTCCAAACTTAAACTTCACACTCCACACTTCACACTTCTCACTTCCACTGCTTCCTTCACACTGCACACTTCACACTGCACTCTTCACGCCCCACACTTCACACTGCTCTAAACCTACGTGCAACAAAAAACACTAGCTCCAAAATGGAGAAAATCTGCAAACAAATCCATTTCGCAGCCTTCATGCAGCCAGTCCAAGACGATGTACGAAATCCAGCTGCAAAAGACATTACGCATGCAGCCAAAGCAAGAAGCAACCTTGACGCAGCCATTCCAATGCGATCTGCGGAGACTGAGTTGCAAAACACAAGAGAACTACGCGCAATGGCGTCGGAAATTGTAGCTCCAAAACCGGAGCTCGACGCCAGAGCGAAAAAAAGACGATTTTGAAGCACTTTTTAAAAAGATTTTTAGAAGGAAAATCACTAGCGCCAAAATGGAGAAAATCTGCTGACAAATCACTGTGGCAGCCTTCATGCAGCCACTCCAAGACGATTTAAATGAAGTCGAGCTGCAAAAGACAATAATTGTATGACGAATGCAGCCACAGTACGATGCAACCTTGACGCAGCCATTACAATAAGATCTGCAGAGACGGAGTTGCAAAACACAATAGAACTACACGCAACGGCGTCGGAAATTGTAGCTCCAAAACCGGATCTCGACGCCAGAGCGGAAAAAAGACGATTTTGAAGCACTTTTTAAAAGGATTTTTAGAAGGAAAATCACTAGCGCCAAAATGGAGAAAATCTACTGACAAATCAGTGTCGCAGCCTTCATGCAGCCACTCCAATACGATTTAAAAAGTCCAGCTGCAAAAGACAATAGTATTACCAATGCAGCCACAGCACGAAGCAACCTTGACGCAGCCATTTACACTGCGGGAACGATCCTACAGTTGCAAATCACAATGGAATTCCATCGGCAACTCATCCACCAGCACCACTTGCAATCCCATTTACATTGCGGGAACGATCCTACAGTTGCAAATCACAATGGAATTCTGTCGACCACACATGCACGAAAAACAGCTGAAACCCCATTTACAATGCGGAACCGATCCGACCATGATCCGAGAATATCCGACCATGATCCGACCACACACGAGACCGTCTCGCAACCGTCGCACCGCAGAGGTAGATCATCGAGGTTCGGGGACGAACTTTGTATGGAAAAACATAGGCTTTCGTGCATCTGCTATCTCTCAAAAACGCATTTCGTGCGAGACTTCCTTCAAAACTCCATCGGCAACTCCTCCACCAGCACCACTTGCAACCCCATTTACAGTGAGGGAACGATCCTAGAGTGGCAAATCACAATGGGAATTCCATCGGCAACTCATCCACCAGCACCACTTGCAATCCCATTTACATTGCGGGAACGATCCTACAGTTGCAAAC
>CAMXCT020004513.1:342500-368035 GCA_947184155.2 Cladocopium goreaui | reverse complement strand
ACGGGAATCAAATTTCAAGAGGTATGGTAGAAGGAGAGTGTATACACAGAGGAAATTTGATTCCCAAAACGGCCATTTCGAGCCAGGAAGCAGCTTTACGGGAATCAAATTTCAAGAGGTATGGTAGAAGGAGAGTGTATACACATAGGAAATTTGATTCCCAAAACAGCCCTTTTGAGCCAGAAAGAACCTTTACGGGAATCAAATTTCAAGAGGTATGGTTGAAGGATAGTGTATACACATAGAAATTTTGATTCCCAAAACGGCCCTTTTGAGCCAGAAAGAAGCTTTACGGGAATCAAATTTCAAGAGGTATGGTAGAAGGAGAATGTATACGCATAGGAAATTTGACTCCCAAAACGGCCCTTTTGAGCCAGAAAGAACCTTTACGGGAATCAAATTTCAAGAGGTGTAGTAGAAGGCAAATATATATACACATAGGAAATTTGATTCCCAAAACAGCCCTTTTGAGCCAGAAAGAACCTTTACGGGAATCAAATTTCAAGAGGTATGGTAGAAGGAGAATGTCTACACATAGGAATTTGATTCCCAAAACGGTCCTTTTGAGCCAGAAAGAAGCTTTACGGGAATCAAATTTCAAGAGGTATGGTAGTAGGAGAATGTATACGCATAGGAAATTTGACTCCCAAAACGGCCCTTTTGAGCCAGAAAGAAGCTTTACGGGAATCAAATTTCAAGAGGTATGGTAGAAGGAGAATGTATACACATAGGAATTTGATTCCCAAAACGGTCCTTTCGAGCCAGAAAGCAGCTTTACGGGAATCAAATTTCAAGAGGTATGGTAGAAGGAGTGTATACACATAGGAAATTTGATTCCCAAAACGGCCCTTTTGAGCCAGAAAGCAGCTTTACGGGAATCAAATTTCAAGACGTATGGTAGAAGGAGAGTGTATACACATAGGGAATTTGATTCCCAAAACGGCCCTTTTGAGCCAGAAAGAAGCTTTACGGGAAATTTCCAGAGGCATAGTAGAAGGAGAATGTATACACATAGGAAATTTGATTCCCAAAACGGCCCTTTTGAGCCAGAAAGAAGCTTTACGGGAATCAAATTTCAAGAGGTATGGTAGAAGGAGAATGTATACGCATAGGAAATTTGATTCCCAAAACGGCCATTTCGAGCCAGAAAGCAGCTTTACGGGAATCAAATTTCAAGAGGTATGATAGGAGGAGAGTGCATACACAGAGGAAATTTGATTCCCAAAATGGCAATTTCGAGCCAGAAAGCAGCTTTACGGGAATCAAATTTCAAGAGGTATGGTAGAAGGAGAATGTATACACATAGGAAATTTAATTCCCAAAACGGCCATTTCGAGTCAGAAAGCAGCTTTACGGGAATCAAATTTCAAGAGGTATGGTAGAAGGAGAATGTATACACATAGGAATTTGATTCCCAAAACGGCCCTTTTGAGCCAGAAAGCAGCTTTACGGGAATCAAATTTCAAGAGGTATGGTAGAAGGAGAGTGTATACACATAGAAATTTTGATTCCCAAAACGGCCCTTTTGAGCCAGAAAGAAGCTTTACGGGAATCAAATTTCAAGAGGTATGGGAGAAGGAGAATGTATACACAGAGCAAATTTGATTCCCAAAACGTCCATTTCGAGCCAGAAAGCAGCTTTACGGGAATCAAATTTCAAGAGATATGGTAGAAGGAGAGTGTATACACAGAGAAAGTTTGATTCCCAAAACGGCTCTCTTGAGCCAGAAAGAAGCTTTACGGGAATCGAATTTCAAAAAGATACCGAAAGCTACGGAGCTGTTAAAATGTTTTTGCCGGAGCCTTGTAGCGATGCCTGTCCAACTTGGCAAAACAACCTAAAGAGAAACTTGCGCTTACCTTGCGCCAGACTTGGGTTCAAAACAGGCATTGCAAAGGCAAAAAAAAATTCACTAAATCCAACAAAACCTTCTATGTGTATACATTCTCCTTCTACCATACCTCTGGTAATTTGATTCCCGTAAAGCTGCTTTTTGGCTCGAAATGGCCGTTTTGGGAATCAAACCTATGTGTTTACACTCTCCTTCTACCACAAATTTGATTCCCGTAAAGCTTCTTTCTGGCTCAAAAGCGCCGTTTTGCGAATGAAAGTTTCTCTGTGTATACACTCTCCTTCTACCATATCTCTTGAAATTTGATTCCCGTAAAGCTGCTTTCTGGCTCGAAATGGCCGTTTTGGGAATCAAATTTCCTATGTGTATACATTCTCCTTCTACCATACCTCTTGAAATTTGATTCCCGTAAAGCTGCTTTTCGGCTCGAAAGGGCCGTTTTGGGAATCAAATTTTATAAGTGTATAATTGTGTATACACTCTGCTTCTACCATACCTCTTGGAATTTGATTCCGTTTTGGTAGGTATGGTTCCGTCTGTCCTGCCTACCAGCTCTGATCCGCTACAGCAGCAGATGTTCACTGATACAGAAAAGAACAACGATATTAATATATCTTGCGCCCGCCCTTGCGCTTTCTTGCGCCTCCCAGGCAAAACGCACTACAAATTTACAACAACATACTCCATTCATACGGTTGTATAAAACTCCTCTGCGGGGGTTTTGATCGTCACTCATCTATCTATCTATCTATCTATCTATCTGTCTATCTGTGTACCTATTTATCTATCGATCTATCTCTCTCTCTCTATGTCTCTTCCATCTAATTACCTATCTATCTATCTATCCATCCATCGATCCATCCATCCATCTATCTCTCTATCTATCTAATCTATCTATCTGTCTGTCTGTCTGTCTGTCTATCTATCTCTCTCTCTCTCTTTCATCTGTCTATCTGTCTAGCTGTCTACCTGTCTATCTGTCTATCTATCTATCTATCTATCTATCTATCTATCAATCATCTATCTATCAATGCATCTATCTATCTATCTATCTATCTATGTACCTATTTATCTATCGATCTATCTCTCTCTACCTCTCTTCCATCTAATTACCTATCTATCTATCTATCCATCCATCCATCCATCTATCTCTCTATCTATCTAATCTATCTATCTGTCTGTCTGTCTGTCTATCTATCTCTCTCTCTCTCTCTTTCATCTGTCTATCTGTCTAGCTGTCTACCTGTCTATCTGTCTATATCTGTCTATCTGTGGTGCAGTTGTCATTCAGTGGTAATGTAGTGAAAGTGCAATGTAAGTGGTAGTGTAGTGGAGTTTAAGTGAATGTCGTGTAGTGTAATGTAGCGTATTGAAATTTAGTTAGTGAGTGTATGTAGTGTAGTTTGTGTATTGTAGTTGGTATGTAGTGATGTATTGTAATGTAAGTGAAGTGTAAGTGGAAGGTAGTGTAGTGTATTAGTGTAGTTGTAGTGAGTTGTAGTGTAGTGTAATTTAGTGTAGTGGCGTGTAGTGGAGTGTAGTTGTGTAGTTGTAGTTGTAGTTGTAGTGTAGTGGAGTGTAGTGTAATGTAGTGAAGTGTAGTGGAAGGTAGTGTAGTGTAATGTAGTGTAGTGTAGTGGAGTGGAGTGTAGCGTAATGTAGTGTAGTGTAGTGTAATTTTAGTGTAGTGGAGTGTAGTGGCGTGTATGGCAAGTGTCGTTGTTGTCGTTGTACAGTTTGTGCGTTTTCTTGGCGTTTCGTTTTGTTGTGCGTTGGTCGTTTGTAGTGGATTGTAGTTGTAATGTTGTGGAGTGTAGTGTAGTGTAATGTAGTGTAGTGTAGTGGAGTGTAGTGTAGTGTAATGTAGTGTAGTGTAGTGAAGCGAAGCAAGCGACATCTGAACCTCCAAAAGTGGTCCGAACTCCTGGTGTTTTTTAACATGTTGACTTCGAAATGTGCTTTGCGCCACAACGGCGTGCACTTTTTCGACATCTCAACCTCCAAAAGTGGTTCCGTTGTAACCCCCTGGTGTTTTTTAACATGTGGACTTCGAAATGTGCTTTCGCGCCACAACGGCGTGCACTTTTCGACATCACAACTTCCAAAAGTGGTCCGAATCAACGTGGTGTGTTTTTTGACATTTTGGACCTTCGAAATGTGCTTCGCGCCACAACGGCGTGCACTTTTTCGACATCTGAACCCCCAAAAGTGGTCCAAACCCTTAGTGTTTTGAACATTTTGACTTCGAAATGTGCTTCGCGCCACAACGGCGTGCACTTTTTCTACATCTCAACTGCCAAAAGTGGTCCGACAATGGTGTGTTTTGTACATTTTGACTTGGAAATGTGCTTCGCGCCTCAACGGTGTGCACTTTTTCAACATCTCAACTGCAAAAAGTGGTCCGAACGTGGTGTGCTTTGTACATTTTGACTAGGAAATGTGCTTCGCGCCACAACGGCGTGCAATTTTTCATCTCTCGTCTGGCCAGCTGGCTCCGCACCCGCCGCTTTGGCGAGCCTACTTTTCGACCCTCCGGAGCCACAAATCATTGGAAAACACAGTGAGTCGCGACTTTCCTACCTTCTCGCGCATCTGCATCTTCTTCTGACTCTTTCTCTTCTAGTCTTCTTTCTTCTAATCTTTCTCTTCTCTCTGCCTCTTCCCTCCTCTGCGTTTCATCTGTCCATATTGTCGGAAGTTTGACTTCTAAACTTCCTTCGAATAGTAGTATTCATATTATTAGGCTTCAGCTCAAGTTCCCTTTTCGACATGGGACAGAAGGTTTTCGGATCTTTGCGTCTTGCAAAGATTCACCTTAGATTTGAAACTGTGACACTCCCTCTCTTTTCCGCTTTGTTGTCTCCATGGAAGGAGACAAGTTCACAATTGCCTTCAAGATCTCCATGGAAGGAGAAATAAAGGTAAACACCTGAAACTCATGAAATAAATCTTCCATGGAAGGAAGTTTGTCGAAAACAGAGAGGTATCTCCACGGTCCCTTTCACGATCTGTTTTCAGATTGTTTTAGGACTTAGAAAAAGAAAGTTGAGTGCGAACGGACCACTTTTGAAGCATGGCTTTGGCTTCTGGTTTAAAGGTCAGCCCAGGAAGGTAGCTGAGGCCATCAGCCAAGTATATTTTGGCCACTTTGCTTGAGCCCCAGCGTCCTTTGAGCAACGCCTGCTCCATGGAGCCTGTGGCCTGAAACAAGGCGGTTGCTCCGCCTCTTCTTAAACTATACGGTCGAAACTGCTGATCTAGGATATGAAAAACTTTGCAGTGGTGCCGGAAGGCATTTCTGAAGCACTGCGCCGAGCGTGTCCAAAGGGGGACCCGGCTCATATGTCTATCCTTAGCATCCTGAGTGGCGGCAAGGAGTACTTCCAGCGCCAAATCCTCAGTGATGGATACCGTTTCTTGCCCAGCATTCCTCAGACCAGTCTTAGTATTCTTAAGGCTGACAACTGCGGCTGTCGAACCTACCATGATGTCTCTGGCAGTAACTTGCAAAAACTCTCCTGTACGGAGTAGCCCCCAAAAGCCCAGCACTAGCATGCAAGCAAATTGCAGGTCATTGTGGTCAATGGCATACAGGACCATGCTTTCGACTATCATGGCGGTAAGTGGCGGAGCCCTGTTCGGAGACTCCACCTTGCGCCAAACTCTGAAGAGGCGCCACGCTTGAGGTATTTTGTATTTCGTCCATGGTTGATAGTGCTGAAGTCCACAAAGAGCATCACTGACTATGTGAATAGATTCGCCTGTCTCCCAAACATGTTGTATCCAGTCTGTGACCACGTCATCCAAATGTCGTGTTGCTTTGATTCCATCCAAATGAGGCAACAGCTTTTGTAATCCCTGGTAGTATCTTTCTTGTGTTCTTTTTGTAATTGCAGCATCCCAGAGGATTATGTGCTTACGATCTCGCACCCTTTCCTGTCGAGTGCGTCTAGCGCAAAACTTAAAGTCTGCTCGCCCCATCAGTTGGATTCTCGCTACTTTCTACATGAGCCAATATGCAGTAAATGTTGTACCCCAGTAAGTAAGCGTTTATCTGTTTGAGAATTCGAGCCAACATCTTGCTTCCAGTGCGTCCCTTTGCCAAAACGCTCATGCAAATATAGCTGTCAGTGATGTGAAAAACCCTGGCATGTGAACAGCGCAAATGTGAAGTGTAATATTTGATTGCCTGGAGTATTGCTCGAAGCTCTAAACAGTTGATGTGCTCATGAGTTTTCCAATGAAATCTGAAAAGACCTTGACAATCCCACCAATCTGCAGGAACGCTCTGTCTCGCGGCAGCTTTTGGATTCAAGATTTCCCCCGTGGTTACTTTTATATCACTCCCAGTATGATTTGTTTTCGTAAGGAGGATCTGGTTGAGTTCCTTAACAGAGAACATGTCATTCGTCAATGTAGACCCATATTGTAACCTGCGTTGAAGGGGTGCTTGACAATGAAACGGAGCCAAAAACCCAGGTGCTAATCCCATACGTGCTGCGACTGCTTTGTAATGGACACTTGGCAAAAACTTTTTGCACAAAGCAGCTGCTACTATGGCAAACGAGAAAATGCTGAATGAGTCCCCCAAAAGTGAAAGTCGTTCATCCTCGTACGAGCGCTTGGCACCCTTAATCTTCGAAGCAGGCCAACATAGCGAGGTGTGTTTGTATCCATAGCCCAAAAGCAATTCTTTCTCCTCACTGTTTGCCAGACGCCATCGATCGTTTTTCCAGAATAAGAATCTTTCCAAGTAATGGTATGGCGGGAAGCGGAAAGAGTCCGCTTGATACCTGGCCAAACAGTCGCTGTCACATCTTTTTATGCCTGCTGGACTTGGAGGTGGACGGGTTCTTGCTATCGATTTCAATGCAGTGAGTAGAGTCTGTCCACCTTCTCCACCTGGCCAAGAATATCCAGGTTCAACCCAGTCCTCCAGAAGGGGATAAGGTACTACTGCTTTGACTTCCGTCCAGTGAGAGCAGACTTCGAATTCCAGACCTTCCATACTTCCTTCTAACAACTCAGAGCACCAACATAGACGAGGTCTTTGCATAGGGACTGCGTCTGCACAATTCAGATGGTATGGATAGACCCCCAAGGTGTCAGTGATTTTCTCGCACCCCCCTTTCTGCATGGAAGCCACATTCTCAGCAGTGTAACGAACCGTCACATGTTTGGGCACGGTTTCTTTGGCCAGGTTGATGATTCTGGGCAGTTCAAAGAATAGTGAAGACTGAGGTCCATCAAGTCCTTTGCCCCCTGCTTTTACAGATGACAAGTCCACGCAAGGGAAACCTCCCCATATATGAAGTTCACTAACTTCAGGGTATTTAAACATCCACCTCTCAATCATGGCCTTGTCAATTGTTCTGACGTCCCCATGTAGTTCTGCCGGTGGCCATCTCCGGGAAGTTATGCGTTGTGCTGGTCCAAGTGTATCAAAAGCAATCAATCCCAATGGTTTTATGCCTAACATATCATAACACCTAAAGGAGCCCCCTATCCCATTGAAAAGGGAAAGCGCCACGATGTTCGACACTTGGATGGGGGGCTCCCCCAACACTTGAGCCAGGAAGTCTCTTCCAGAAATACTGAGTTGTTTGCTGATTCCAACGGCTCCTCCCAAATGAGAGGCATCAGAAGCTGTAATAAAAGATAGTACCTCTGCCCCCAAAAAGCTGTGAAGCAGAGGCGAGGCACATATGCACCCAAACAGTTCGCGCCTCACTGTCCCCTGCAAATTCAGTTTCAGACCCTTGCTGGAGATGTATTCCCAAATGGTGCTCAGGAGGCTCATGCTGGGGCGCCGGAATTGAAAAACATGTACCCAACGCCCCGCAATCACTTGTTCTAATCTCTTTGCCATCACCGGTCTTTGGATGAGCCACAAGGTTGCCTGAATCAGTTTCACCAGCCGCTCGGCTGAGGGCCCCATGCACCGCTGACTGCCGTCTAGAAAGGCTCCCAGTTCTTGTCCCGTGAAATAACCCCTGCAACTCCTGGGCACCTGCAAAACTCGAATCGGCTTGTCCTACTTCGGCTGCAGCAAAATTG
The DNA here is from genome assembly GCA_947184155.2 of Cladocopium goreaui. Classification (NCBI taxonomy): domain Eukaryota; class Dinophyceae; order Suessiales; family Symbiodiniaceae; genus Cladocopium; species Cladocopium goreaui. The sequence goes on along the minus strand of CAMXCT020004513.1, from coordinate 360,125 downwards.
TCCAAATACAAATGCCACCAAAAACGCCCTTGGGCTCTTGCCTTCTTCAGCAACCCAACCATCCACAGAGGCACAGGGCGCCCTCTTCTCATTTGCGCCTCCTTTGGGACGCTCTCATGGTTCAACAGTGCCTCACTCACCTCTTGCATGATGGATACTGAGGAGCTCCATCCCATTGGTAAAACATTGCATGAAAGGCAAACCCAGGACGTGTCAGAGCTGTCCATGACGTCACATCGCCGCTGCATCAAATTGAAGCTGAGAAACTTTCTCCACTGCTTGGGAATCCTAAATAAATAAAATGCATTTGACATGCCCGACTGCCATAACTTCAGGACTTCCCCATCTTCAATAAAGGTTGAAAGCCACGAAGTAATATGAGGAAGATGTTGTGTGGCTCCTTGAAACTGCTTGAGAACTGCATTTGCCGGCACGAGGTTCATGATAAGGCGCAGAACGGGCCTCCCTGACCCAGTAAAACTAGGTTTTGGTACCCTGAAAAGTCCATTCAGAATCTTTTGTCCCCTAAAAACTGCAACCTCTTCCAATGGCGTCCAACTGCAAATACCCCTTTTAACTAACTCCTTCGCAATGATTCCTTCATCCGCTTTCTCAATGTGAATACATGTGAATACGACCTTGAAGTTTAGGAAGTTGTTGCCCCACATCTGTTAAGTTACCATCATCACATCTGGATTCAGCAGAAAACTTCGTGTAGTTTGGGAAACAAACTTCAACACATCAATGGACCCTCCATGTTCAGCAGGGGGAAGCGCTGGAGCTATTTGTTCAAAGGTGAGCTTGTGGCATGTGCCTACTTCCTCCCCACTGTAGTTAACGCGTTTCCCCAGCAACTCTTTTTCAAGCCCATCGATGTCATCAATGGACCCTCCATGTTCAGCAGGGGGAAGCGCTGGAGCTATTTGTTCAAAGGTGAGCTTGTGGCATGTGCCTACTTCCTCCCCACTGTAGTTAACGCGTTTCCCCAGCAACTCTTTTTCAAGCCCATCGATGTCCGGGAACTCAGCTAGGCCGTGGGTCCTCATTCAACTCACCGATTGGTCCACGGCTTTTACCAGGGCCTTCGCCTCACGGTTCCAATCCCCTTCCAAAAACGGCACGGGATCCTTCCAGAGGCTATGGCAGGCAAAACTAGCTAATACCGTCCAGGCTCGTTGGGCCCAGAGAGAAACAAATTGGTCTTCAACTGCTTCCTCAAAACGCTTCTTCTGAAAAACTGATTTCACCACTGCAAACTCCCCCAGTTTCAAAGGAAAGGCAACCCTAGGGGATGCCCTGTGTCCCATGTTCGAAGAGAAAATACAGCTCACAAAAAATGAACTCCCCTGCGTACGTGAAACATCTTGCCCGTTGAAGAAGCTCCAAGCCAGTGCGCATCCACTTTTGTCCAGACTCACATAGGCTTCAAGGACGCCTTTCCAGCTCACTTCGTTCAACCAGCCTTCAGTGCTCACGGCTTTTGCCAGAGCTATGCTTACTTCTCCTCCTGCTTGTCTCTCGCTTTTTCCCACTCGGCAACCTTGGTGTCCCAGTGAGCTCCGCGCCCCTTTCCTTTTTTGCCCTTCTCTTTGCCCTTTCCTTTGTCTCCTCTGCCTGTCGGAGTCCAGTCGCTCGACCCCTTCCATGTTCCTTTTCCGCGGCCACGGCCACCTCCTTGCCAACTTGCCCAGGGCGAACTTGGTCTGCCTTGCACCTTGTCCACCAGGCGCCCGTGTTTCCTGGACGCTAAGACCAGTGCGGGACTTCCGGCGGCTGCCTCCTCCATTGGGTGCAGCTCCATGTGCCGGGCGGTGGCCCAGTTCTGGTCCAACAGCACTTGGTGCAGCGCCATGTAGCGCGCCGCCAGAGAGTCGCCCACGCGGGCTATGTCGCCCTTTCGTAGCAAATCTATCGTTGCTGCTAATGAGTGCATCTCTCGTAGTTCCCTCAACTGGTGAGGGAAGCTCGGTTTCACATGGGCAAAATAAGTTGCCACTTTGACCCCTCCTGTGACCGTGGGTCCACCCTCTGGGACTTCTGTGAGGGCTCCTTGCTCCATCTGTTCCCTCACATGGCTCGTGAGGATGGCCAATACTGATCCCGGATGGTCCCGAGATTTCCTCCGTATAGGCGCCTCCATGTCGCTCTCGCTGGAGTCCTTCTCCTCCTCTTGATCCTCCGAGGTGGAGTCGTAGCTGCTGCTGCAGCTTACTATGGTGCCATCCATCAATTTCCTCTTCTTCTTCTTCTTCTTCTTTGGCTTTTTCTTTTTCTCCTTCTTGTCCTTCTTGGACTTCGACGGCATAAGGATCTGAACCAAGGCATCGGCTATCTCCTTCTTCTTCCCGTCCTTGGAGGACTTCCTCTTCTTCTTCGCTTTATTTCTTCCGTTGAGCTGTGAGGGCCAGGGCCTTGTCGGTCAACTGGCCACTCCAACTCTTTGTAATACCTCCGCTTGTAGCCGGATGCGCATCGGCGTAAGGCGTACGTAAGGTGCCAGCGCCTCTTTTTCTCGACGACGCCGGTGCTTCTTTGTGCTCTCCACCAGCACGCCCGTCTCCAGAACGGAATCCTCTGCAGAAGAGTCGACCTGTTCCGCAGACTCCGACGGCTGCTTCCGGTGGCTCCTCCTGGGGTGGATTTAGTAAGGTTCTTTGTGCTGATTGATGGTGCTTCTGTGATGAAGTGATTGGCGTTGCTTTTATTTAGTGGGTGGTAATGTGGATTTAAAACTGAAGAATGGTGTTCCGGATGTTTACAAATCGATCAGTTATAACTAAAAAACAAATATGACTGATGCTAAGCGTCACTGTGCAAAGATCCGATGTGTATAGTAGGTGATTCTGGTGTTTTTGTTGTGGCACAGAGCCCCTCCGCGCTCTGCGCGGTGGCGCCCTCCACAAACTTTACAGCAGCGCCTCCCATAAATTTTAACAAAGGAGGCAACACCTCCTTGAAAACAGGCTTGTGCGCAGGAGACCTTGCAAGGCCTTCCTTATAATGTCTGTCGAGCTATGATCAATCAATAACTTTGGCGTTACAGGAGGTTTCGATATTAAGGGCGATGTCCTCCTTGAAAGTTTCCGGGTCGTTCTCGGGGCCACTGTGTTTATGCGAAAGCGAGCAGCACCAAAGGACATTTGTTCAGCTCACATGCCTCGGTCCCGAACCTAACTAGCAGAAGAACTTTGGTGAAGTCGAAACTTCATATGCACCAACAAGTCGTCCAGGCAAGCGAAGCAGCCTTCGAAATGCGGCGCCTGGGGCAGCAGGTCATGAGGCATGGCGTTGATGGCGCCCAAAAGAAAAGAAGCAGCGCTATCCAACTCACCAACCTTTCCTGCAAGCAACCCGCGCGATGTCAAAGCTGGACATTTCTCGATCTTCTCTTGCATAGGCTGGATTTGTCCAGACCTGGTGTAAAGGTGAGCGGTCCATGTACAGTCTGTGGGCTCTGTGCCAGGGCGGTCCAGCGTCATCTGAAGGATGGTGAAAAACATGATGGCACAGGCAAGCGCACATGACCTGGTGCGGTCTTCCTTGAAGAAAGGCTGGCAAAAAATCAAAGCCTCACGAGCATTTTCCAGCTCAAACGCGCTCTTCTCCTTGAGTGCTGGATCCCACAGCAAGAAGGCTTGGACGCCCAACTGCAAGTCAGCTCTGTTGAGGACACCTTGGGGCAATCTCTTCTCACCTGCTGCTGCCATGTTGCAGGTTAGACTAGTTTTGTGAGCCAAAACCTGGGTCGAATGGGTCGATGCGATGGACAAAGCAAAACCGAGGTTGAATTGCATTGCGGCAATGTTCAGCACTGAATGTGCAAGCAATGTGGTAACCACGGCTAGCGCAGCTGACTCAAATGATTTTCAACAGGTCAAACTGGAAACATGCCGCCTATTCTTCAAAGAATGCCACGTGCTTGGAAAATGCATCGCACTAAGCGTCGCACTACACAAACAGACATGGCGTTGCCAATCATATGTCCTAATACCCTTTGTGGAAAACGTTGAAGTTCTTCAACATCTCCAGGCTTGTAGGCCCCAGGCCACACGCCTTGAAGCAAAAAAAAACTATCGGGGTGAGGAACCTCTGGCCTTGATGCCACCAGTAGCAATGCTTTCCTTTGCATCTGGTGGCAGTGAGGCAGGGGCATTTGTCCTCCATCCAAGTTGCTGAAGAACCGCCTGTGTCGACAATGAAGTCAGAGTCTTGTTTGGCCGGATTCTTGTCCAAAAAGTCTTGAAACTGGATCAAGTTCTTGCGGGCTGTGCTGGATAGAGCTGAGCCGTCGACATCGTGTGTCTTCTCCCGCAAGTTGCACTTCCATTCCATGGCAGGATTGCCAAGGAGCTGCTTGAGCGTGAGCCGCTCCTTGAAAGGCACTGGCCACTCAAAGTGCTTCACTTGCACGTCTCGGCGAATACCCACTCTGCAGAAACTCAGCCGTGGGAAGTAATAACTAAGTTGGAGGTACACTCACAGCTGGGCCAGGACTGCAAGGATCTTAAAATGTCTCCTGCTAAAATCAAGACGGTTGTACCATGCCATGCGTGTGACCCGTACTAAATTCGGGCCAACTGCAGCATTCAACGCGTATTTGACTGCCATGCTCGTGACCCGTACTAAATTCGGGCCAGCTGCAAGAGTCAACGCGTATTTGGCTGCCATGCTCATGACCCGTACTAAATTCGGGTCCTCTGGAGAGTTCAAAGACCAGGACTGCCATGTTAGCACATGGTCAACTGTGTAAGAACACGGCGGCCAAACGCGTATTTGCCTGCCGTGCTACCACCTGGCAGACCGTGCACTAACATGGCGCAGCCTCCTTGATAAAGAAAGGAGGCTGCCATGTTAGCACATGGTAAACCGTGTACGAACACGGCGGCCAAACGCGTATTTGCCTGCCATGCTGTACATGGTGAACACATGCAACACATGGCGGTCGAACTGCTTCCTGGAAATAGTAGGGAGAGGCCTTAGTAGCGATCTTTTTTAACTCAACTTGCTGCCCGCGGAAGGCAAAAATAGACAACAGGAGACTGCAGAAGCCTCCTTGCAACATGAAACGTTCGGCCTGTACAGGACCAGGAGACCTCTTGCACCTCCTTGTACCTTGTTACTGAGTGAATTCAGAAGTACGATGCCTCCGTCCTTGCAGGAGTCTACTGGAGCCTCCTTGATTGCTATTGCAGCGCATGCCAATTGACAGCCGTAGTTGCAGCAGGACAGGAGGCTCTTGACACTCCTTCTGCAATCAAAGTTGCCGAAAACAATTTCACCTTTTCTCTTCCGTCGTCGCGCACAGGAGACTTCGCTTGAACCTCCTTCGTGGACGAGTTTGCTTGAGTTGGGCGGGTGGCACTGACACACAGGAGATAGGTAGCTTTCAGCAGTGCGGTGAGCAGGCGAAGCAGCATGTTTGCGGAAACGAGCCACACGAATGTCACCACTGTTCACTTCATACCTTGCAAAGTGATGCCTGGAAACCGGAAACTTGGACATGGCTTCAGGACTCACTTCCTGAGCATCATGGCACAGTCGGCAGCCCAAGCCCCAACTGCCACTCTCCATATTCATTTTGGCGTCCAACCATGCTAATTCTTTCTGCCATACAGGCTTATATTTCACCCATGTGCATCGAGCACATTTTGCACCTGCAGAGCAAGCTTTCACATGTGCATCATCATCATAGCCGCCAAGCGAACAGTTGCCCAACTGCTCTGACATACTTGCTGATCCCTAGGTTTGAGCCGGTCAAGCAGAAAGGGAAATGTGTGCGGCTTGCAGCTAACAATAATAATGACTGATCAACTGATAGGAAAGCCTGCCAAGCTGGCTGCCGCCATGAAAGAAATTACTGAATGACACTCAGCCACCGTTCAAAGTGACCCCTTCGGCCATTTTTTCCCCTCAGCCGCGTCTCCCCTGCGGCGATGAGACGTTGATACACTCCGGACAACGGTCAGAGGCGACGTCCAAAAATGATCTTCAGCAAGTATCTGAATCTCAGTCTGGGAAATAGCAGCTTCAACAGCGCAGCTCTGCTCGGATCTTTTTGGCTAACTGGCGTGTCTCCGAGTTCTCAGCTGTCAGTGTTAAACATAGGGGTTTAGTTTAGTAACAAAACTTGAGCAAAAAGAGTCGAAACTTCTGGTGCAGTCAAGATGCGCTGTTCATCAAATAGCCATGCTTGTCTTTGAGCCCACCCTGCGGAGAAGCTGCTGTTGAACCATCTGGGCTGAGGTTGCTGCATCCTGCTTCCATGGCTTCTCAGAATTGCAAAACAAAGTCGACCTCTTTGGGCTCACCGGCATGAGGAGCTGGCCAAATCTTGTCGCTTGGCTCGTCTGACACATGGCTGAAAACATTGGTTGAGAAAACGCTGCTACTGACACAGGAGACCTAAGGAGCCTCCTTGCGTGACTTCCCCCTAGTAGCTGCTGGTGTTGACCAATTGTCCAGGAAACTATAGAAGCCTCTCTGCGCAATGAGCGTGGCAAAAAAAAGAAGAAGTTCACAAAACACTTTTCTCAGGAGTGTGTACCTCCTTGGCCAAGGAAGCTTATATGATGAATGTCAATGATCCTTGCTCAGGAGGGTGCACCTCCTTGGTCAGGACACTGATGGATAATGAAAACATGTCAATGATTGTTGCGTGCACCTCCTTGGTCCTGGTCAGGAGGTGTGATAATGAAAACTTGTGAATGAAATCCTTGCTCAGGAAGGTGTACCTCCTTGGCCAGGACAGGAAATCTGAATTCATTATGGAAACACTGGTAAATGATCTTTGCTCAGGAGGGTTTAGCCTTCGGCAAGGCATGTGACATATGAATTTACATGAGTCGATCATGGAAACAGTAACATCTAAACAAGACAAACATGTTTGAAGCAATACGTTTTCTCCAATATGTTAAATCAAGAGAGTTTTGGGCAACACATACATATCCCTGAATGACTTGTAACATATGTTAAAAACCAACTCTATAACCATGTCTTAAAACATAGAAGCACCACCAATCAGCGCAAAGAACCTTACTAAATCCACCCCAGCCTCTGCCACGCCAGTTCGGCCTTCTCCATCTCCCTTCTTCATTTTGGCATTCTGCAAACGCCGTTGGAGTTCTTTCCGCATGTCCTCGCCGAGGCCAGGAGCGCGGCGGTCGCCAGCTCCAGGCTTGATAGCGGCGGCGCGCCGAGGTTCGGCCTTGTCTGCCTTGGCTTTGGGTGTCTTGCCCTTTGCCCGAGGTGTTTTCTTCGGGGGGTCTGAAGCTGTTCCTCCCAAAGCCTTTTCCCACTTCTTGAGCTCGGCCCACATACGCTTTGGAACATACTCGCATGAGTCCCTGAGATCTTCTACGTCCCAGAGTCTGATGCGGGTGACATGCAAGCCAACCACAGGGTCGAGGTCCACACAAGGTCTGCTGAGACATAGGTGCACCATGATGACCCCATCCATCTCGTAGCGTTGAAGATCGGGTGGCAAATTTGCATCTGAACAACCCAGCAAGCGGCAGGCCAAAGCGTGACTGCCATCCAAACGGGGCTCCACCCGCAAAATGAAAAACAAAGCCCAATCGTCTCCAGCCGCGGCCATGGAACTGGTTGGTAGATGCACCTCCAACAGGGTGCCCACACGCGGTTCCAAGCTGCTCCATCGTGCAAGCTCCTCTACGTCCACTTCCGCCCCACTCACGTACTCGCCCATTTCACTTGCCCAGATTCCCCAGCTCAAACGGCCTGTCTCTGCCAGAGCTTAACTCCCAAAACTCAGGAGGGGGTTTACGATGCACCTCAAGCAAAGGATTGTCTGCCAACCTTCGGAAGCGCTGATGCTTCCTGCCTCCACGCTGTGTAGCAGGACGCCTTCTCTTCCTGTCCGAAGTTCGATGACCGCTGTGATGGTGCGGTTTCTCCTCTCGTACACGGCCTGAGCTCCGCTTTTCCTCACGGGGTTTCCCAGAGGTGCGGGGACTAGGCGGTGGCCCTTCAGGCTCTGGTGGACGATGATGTGGATCTTTTACAGGGCGATGATCTGGACTCTTTGCGGGGCGTCGACGCTCGTCTTCCTCTTCCTCACTTTCTTGGGCTTCCTCCTCTTCTGGCTCCTCTCTTTTGGGCGCTTGTCTCACTGATTTTTCTGATCTCCTCCTCGGCAGTGATTCCCGAGTATCACGGGGCTCAGGGCTGCGCTCGGTCCTGCGCCTCAGACTTGCACGGCTTTCGCCAGCAACGCCCTGCTCACGGCGTGCCAAGCCAGAGCAAAGGCTCCTGAGGGCACGAACCTGTCGGGCGGTGTTGATCACCAAGTCCCCTTCCAAAAGGCGGGCGCCAGAGCTGTCCCAAGACCCAGACATCACGGCCCAGGTATTCCCAGCCCGAGCAGCCCGAGCACCACGTGTCCCCCGGTGCAGCAGCTAATTGACGGCACTTAGCACAAACTGAACCGGGGGGCATTACCTATTTAAGCCACAACAGCTACCACCCATATACATCTTCAAAGTACACTGGCTTCAGCCTAAAATTCTAAAAGAAGGTTTTCATATAATCATATTACTTCATTAAAACTTGTTCGAAATTATTCGAGATGCACGTCGCATCACGTTGCCCCCGCTACCCCGCCAGGTGCCCCCCCGATGCCCCCCTCCCCCCCCCCGAAAGAAAGAAAAATGCGATAAAATGCGTGAATTCTAAAAAATAAGGTTGGGTTACAAATTGTTACTTACATTTTGTTACCCCATCATGTTTATTTTTTTCCTTTGGGGGGGAGGGGGGTCAAAAAAATTAAGTTAGGGTCGCGAAAATGTAAGTTACATTTTTTGACGGGTGGGTCCCCCCAATTTTTTTTGTTACTTTCATTTTTTGACCCCCCTTCCAAAAAGGTGCTTAAGGGGGTGGGGTTAAAATGATGATGACCAAGGTGTAGATCAACATATATCAAAATGACTTCAAAAGAAAATGCTTCTCCCGCTTCTTTCTCTTCCTCCGCTTTGGTGACTGCAATTGACGCAGCCAAGGTGATCAGCCGTAGGACCTGAGCTGTTTCTGCCAGGCGCTTCTTTTCTTTGTTGGCGAGCTGGCCGTCCTGTTCTTTCTTTTCTTCTTTCTTCTCTCCTTCTTTTCTTGCTTTTCCTTCTTCAACCCCAGCTTCACTTTTACTTTCTAGCTTTCCCATGCCCATGCAAACCTTCAGAAACTCAAATCGTGCTGCGGTCAATGGCTTCGTTCCAATGTCGGCCACCATGAACTCACCTGGAAAGTGTTGGAGAGCCCATCAGACACTGACTGTCTTGCATACGCAGCTCGAAGACGCAAGTGACGTGTGCGCCAACTGCCACCGTCACCTGTCAGGATTGACATTGTCGGTCTTCAGGACCTTGGGAACATCAGGAAAAAGTTCTTGTAAGATCACATGGATGCTTTCACCAGCCACCATGCCCTCGATGATCTCAATAAGCTCTGCTTCAGCTGTCAACAATGTCACAAAACCTTGCCGGCCAGACCTCTTAAAAACTGGAGAAGAGCCCAAAAGGACAACGAAGAAGCCATGGCTTTCCTCAGAGTCAGGTGCAAATGAAGCATCTGTGGAGACGGTCAAGATTGGGTTTTCGCCTTCTTCAACTTCAAACTTCAATCCATCATTGGCTGTGGTTGAGAGGTACCCCGTGAGCTGGTTGCTTGCTTGGATCACAGCCTCAGGAGCACGAGTCACAGCTGATCCCATCCTTGAGACCACGTACATGAGATCTGGACGAGCTCTTGTGGTTAGCCATAGCGCTTCTCCAACTGCTTTTTGCGCCAGGCGAACCTTCCCAATTGACGGAGATTCTTCTTTTGGCTCCATCGCAGCTTGATCCCTTGACAGCGGAATCTTCTTCGGTTTCACTTTCTCATCCTCCTTTTGAACCATGTCCAGAGTGTAGCTTTGTTGTGTCAACATCCACGCACATCACGCTGGATCTTTTCGTTGTAGACCTTGGTGAGTTCCATTCCAAGAAAACGAGTAGGGCCAGAGACGGGCTCTGGCACCGACGTAGTCCAAGTTCCTTGTATCTTTTGGATGACTGCTTCCAGGGGACCTTTGGGGCCGCGACCAAGATGTCATCGACATACGTCATTAACAACCCGTAGGTCCTTTCATCTTCTCCAGCACAAAGTCTCCACAGATTGGGTTCTGATTGAAGTGGTTCCAAGTTGAAGGTCTTGATTTTCCCCTCATAGTTCACCTGGATGTCAAAGGCAGTGATCGTTTCATCTCTGGTTAATCCCCAAAGTTTTGGAGATCTTCCGAGGCCATAGATGGCTTTTTTAGGGAGGTAATAGACGTCCTTCCTCAAATATTTTCGGTGAGAAGTGCAGGCGGCTTCACAAGGATCAGGTCTAGGACCATCTTCGCATTCAAAAATGCAGTGCAAACATCCAACGTAGATGCCAGCCATTGGAACCGAGAGGCAGACAAAACAAGTATGCGCAAGGCAGAAGCATCTGCCCCTGAGTTGAAGTTGTCTTCTTCGGGCTTTCGTGGTTCAAGGTTTCCGCAGGCTACCCAGCTACCCATCTCATTTTCTTTTTTCCACCTCCAGGACCTGGTTTCCTTGTGAAGACCAATTTTGAAGGAATGACGAGCTCTATACCTTCCCTTTTTTCTCAGCCTCCTGTTGCAGCCTCTTCAATTCTTCAGGAAAAAACTTCTCGGAAGGCTTCTTTTTCTCGTAGGAGTGATTCAACTTCGCTTTTGATGGCAGGCAGCCACTCCTCCCAATTTTCTGAAACCTCCATAAACCTCCTTTGGCGACACAATTCGTGTCTGCCCAAGATCTCCTCTTCTTCGTTTGGCAAAACCACCATTTTCTTCAAACTTCCCAAAACCATCAGTTCTTCAAGTGCAAGTTCAGGGTCATCGTCGACCATGGTGCACATTTCCTCCTCAATCATTCGAAGAAGATGCACTCCCTTTGTCTTTTCTTCTCTTTGAACTTCATCCTCACTTTCCTCCTCGATCTTTCTACTCGCTGATTTGCCTCTCATCATCCTTCTTCTAATCACCAGTGCGTCCACAGTTTCTTTCTCAATGGCGACCCAACCTTCTTCGGACAGTGGAAGGTGAGCAGGTTTCATGATCATCTTGGTGATGCGTGGTGGCTCATCTTTTGGAAGGGTCCAGTGGCCGTGGTCTTCAGGAGCAGGGCACAGGTACTTCACGGTTTCAGTGGAGACTTCAAAAGTGCCACGACGCCACTTTCTTTTGCGCACCATCACATCAGCCAGGAAGAGAAGCCAATCAGGCCGGTTGCCACAAGTCTGGCAGCTCGATTCAGCTCGTTGACAAAGCATGTTGCCCAAGGCCACCACTTTGCTTCAGCACCAGCTTGGAGAAGGATACGTCGGATCTGGGTTTTGATGGATTTCACGGCTGTCTCAGCACGGCCGTTGCTGCGGGGATCATTCCCAGGGGTTCGTGTGAGATGGATACCCCTCTCACGGCACCATTGTTTCAAGTGCCCTTGAAATTCATGTCCTTGGTCACTATGTATATGTCCCACATGATGCCCATCAGCTCGCGGAAGAGGACCACGTAGTGGATGATAAATTCTCAGTTCACCATCCTTCCAAGAAACTTCACAACCGAGATCATGGACCAAGTGTCCCATTGGAATGATTGGCTCGATGTCAAGGCGCTCGGTGATCATGACTCCACCACGCGTCACCTGCAAGGACGTAGATTCTCCATTGGGCCAAGGTCACGGCCACGGTCTTGCAGTCTCCATCAGATTCGCCCAAACGTCGAGGACGAAGTGGATGTGTAGCACCAGAATCGACAAGACCTGATGACCACCCGCTTTGATCTGACTGACCTTGAAGACCTTCAGTTTCAATTGATCCAGTTGTTGTTGAAGACAAGACATGACAGCTTCTTTGGGTTCTGACGTAGTTCCAGTAGAGCTCGAAGAAGTTGATGTAGAAGTCGTAGTCAACGACCTGAGCATGGTGTTGTCTTGTTCCAAGAGCTCCTTCATGGCCGAAACCTCGGACATAGTGTCTTCATCTTTCAGCCTCGAACTTGTTGAAGATGAATCCTCCCCCTCGACCTTCTGAACGCGCGGCTTTTGAGGAGACGATTCTCCCTTTTCTTCTTCTTTAGGCCTTGGACAAGCTGGGGACATATGGTCTGGGCATCCACAATTCCAGCAGCGGCGCTTCTCATCACGATGATCATGTGACCAGCTGCAAGCTTTACCACGCCGACAGCCCTGGTCTGTGAGAAAGAATTTGCACTTTCCTTTCCCTTATTCTCTTGATTCTTCACTTCTTGCTGGAGACTTCGCAAGCTGTTCAAATTCTGCAAGGAGGTGGTATGCGAATTGCTCCACATTGACATCGTTGGGTGTGGTGTCCACTCCAAGACCTGACCTCACTAAAGAAACTCGGAACTGCAGTTCCCTGTGGGCTTGCAAAAGTTTTCTTGTCATGCGCAGCAGCCCTTTCAATTGCAAGGCCGGGTCAGGAGCGACGGCTCCAATCTCCTTTGCACGATTTCTCCATCTCAGCCACCTTCTCAAACTTTGTGGGGTATCCAGCACATTCTGTATCCCTGGGGGCTCCTCCAAGTTTCGCAAAAGGTTCTGTTTCTCTGATACTCCCCCTGGGCTGTATGACACCAAGAGATAGGTGATCACCCCAAAGGTGTTGAGTCTCCTTGATGCCACCAATTCTTCACGTACTGGTTGAGGAACAGCTTGGGGCATCATGGAAGCCACTCGGCGTTCCAATCTTTGCAATTTTTCTTGTTGATTTTCTGCAGGAGCTTCCACGGGATGCTTGATGAGCCAGCGGACTGACGCTAACATGCCGCTTGTACCATTGTTCGGAGGCGTCGATCAAGGCCTTCCACCATTCAGCAGCTGACAACGACAGGTCGGCAACGATTGGTTCGACCAACAGCAGCCAGTCTCCAAGAATCAGCGGCCCTTGTTGACGCTCCCAAGCGGCAAGGAGTGGAAGATCAGGTGAGCCAGAGCGGATCGTTTCCACACCTCGTACAACTCCTGTTTCTTCTTTTCCGTTCATTCTTTTCTGCATTTTTCACAGACTCCATCATCAAGGCCATGAACTCCTGAACTCCATGGATTTTTCAGTGTAGCTTGAATCAACACCGCCTTTGGGTCATTGTCCCGGGGGGTCTGCGGCCTCCTTGGTGGTCTCAGCCTGTCCTGGGTTCTGCGGTGGAGGTCTGACAGCTTCCTTGGCGATCTCAGCCTTACCTGGGTTCTGCGGTAGAAGTCTAGCAGCCTCCTTTGGGCTTTGGCAACCTAGGTATGCGGATGGAGGTCTAGCAGCCTCCTTGGATACTTCAATCTCCTTGTTGATGGCATCTGGGGTTGAAAACTTTGGCTCATCCTCCTGACGAGGTCTATCTAAAGCTGCCAAACGGTCTTTCAACTTTTGATTCTCTTCCATCATCATTTCTAAGTCGCTTCTAAACTCTGCATTTTCATGAAAACAAGGTGATTGAACATCTGGATTGAAAACCGGTGGTTGTTCCCCAACATTTCTTTGACCCTGCAGCCTACGCTCTTCATGCTACAGAAACAAAGGACGTGCTAATGGAGGTTGCATCGGCAGCTGGGGCATCATCAGCTGTCCGCCTGGGTATATATATATATATATAGCCAAGGAGCTTGGCTAAAAAGTTCATGAAAACGCCGTGCTTGTTGTTCATCAAACAAACTCAAACAAAGGTGCATTCGGAGAGATCCCAGCACTGGTTGGTGCTGGAGTTGTAGAAGAGGGATCACCAGGATGTTGATGTCCATTGGAAACACCCTGCACATTCTGTTCCACCATTGGGACAACCTGCACATTCTGTTCCACCTTCGGCGCGTTCACGTCCATCACGGCTGGAACAACTGCTCCATGAGATTCAGAAGGCGTGCCAAGAGCAGGTGCTGGCGTCTTCGGTTCTGATTTCACCTGAGCAGGAGATGCGCCTGGTGTCACCTTAGTCTCTGCTGGCTTCACCTGAGGTGCATCCTGGACAGGTAGCGGAGGTGCAAAGGACTTCGGGGAACTTGCATGCTTTTCCTCACTTCCCTCAGCATCTTTCACCCTTTGGGAGGCTTTGGGGGCCTCAAAGCTATCAGTTCCGTCAGGCACTTTGACATCCTCAATTGGTTTTCCATCCTTTTTTCTGTGTCTTCTTCTAAACGCTTCTGGGCAGCTAACATCTCGCGTTCACCTTGAGCGAGTTCTTCAGGGCTTGCTCTCCTTCGGCTAAACATGGATGTAGTTGCGCTTCAAAGGCCACACTTTGGGCTCATTACCTAGTGGTTAGGCCCCACCAGGTTCTCCACCACCAAGCTTCCCACCTCGTCGTCCACGAAGTTCCGCAGCAGCTGATTTTCGCCAGAAGCTTGAGTAAACATAGCTACAGTAGCAGCTGGGAATTACAGGTTGGCTTGAAACATGTATGGGTGAATGCGTTGGCAAATGGTCAACTGCCAGCAAAAACAATCATCTGGCAAAGGATTTCTATTTAGACTTAGACTTCGAACATCAGAATCTGGAATGGTGCAAAGTCTCAGTATGTCTCAATGCCTAAGTCTAAGCGCCCATCTGCAACGAAGAATTGACCACTTGGAGTGACAATCTAATCAAGATTTGCTGACGTGGCTTAAGCTAAGCAATAGCGGTAGCGCATGAAGTGTGTCTGTGACTGGCGGCCTTTCCAAACACAATGCGCTGTCATCAGGGTATGAAATCAAATCCGGAAGCCCAACAAACTGACAAAACCAAAGCACGAGAACAAAACAAACCAAGTTACAACTACTTCTACACGGGCAGGGACATGTTGTTGTTGCTGTGGTTCGTGTGGTTCTTGTGGTTGTTCTGCTTCGCAATATATATATATATTTGAAAAGTTACAGTGTCTAAGCACATGCTCCTTTGAAAACAACAACGGTATACAAATATGTGAGTCAAAATAGAGACCCTCACCTGGCAGCTGGGGAAATACATAAAGGAGTCGGACACCAGGAAATCGCTATTGCCATGACTTGCCAACGACATTCTTAGAAACTAGCGTCAAAAATCACGCTATCAAAATCAAAAGCGGACAATTCAGCTCCTCAATGGCATGAATCCTTGTGCATTTGCCTTGGCGACTAGAAGAGGACATTTGGCCCGATTGAGGTTCATCAACCTTGGCACCGACAATCGCTGAATTCCAAACTATCTTGGATTAAGTCAAAGCTGTCTGGCTTCAAGGCTGCGTCATCTGATGTTCCAAACGGTATTCACCGGCGTGGGAGTCTAGGATGTGGAGGTTTAAATCCAAACATCAAAGGACTACATATTTGTTTAAATGACATGCAATCCATCCCACTCTGTGCTTAAATTCAAAGTTCTTGTCGTGGCGCGCAAACGATACCTCACATGCTGGTTGCAAACTGGTGCTGACACGTGAAATTGCAAGCGGTGATGAGGACCGAAAGGGCCAGCCATGGGTGGCCAGAATTGCACAGAACATGAAGAATCCATCGCTTTGAGCCATGGCACCTTCCTTCTGTCTTTGTCTCTCTGCAACCCAAGCAGTTCCAGCCGCATTCTGCTCATCTCCTTTCCCGTGTCTTGCTTGTCCTGTCCAAGGAAGCAACCGCGGGCAGCGCATCGTTACTCCCACACGCGTGTTTCCCCCCATTTCACTGGGCTTACAGGATCTGCATTACATGTATGAATCTGAACAGCGGGAAGCACAGGGCGCTCGAAAGGGACAGGGGTTGCGGCGAGATTTGCAATTGAATATATCTATTGATACTTTTGATACTCACCTACGGATACCCGTTTGAAATTCAGCTATGGGGTCGAGACCCGTCATTTTGTTGGCATTGCAAAAGTTCCTAACCTCAGCCATTATAAAATGATGCTTCTCAACCTCCTAAAGGTTACGGAAAATGACAACATGATACTGCTACAAAATGAGGATTTGTTTTATCATCAGGGTACTTGAAGGGAACACTCCACCACTACAAAATGACGATTGGCAAGGGTTGGATTGTTATCTTTGCTTTTACATGTCAAGCAGGCAACTGCTACAAGAAGAATATGTGTTTCACTGCTGGCTCAGCATGTTCCCACCACGTGCCACTTGCTGCACATCACGCGCCTCATCTTTTTTACATGTTGTTGTCTGAAGGGCAACTTGCTTTGCTACAAAATGAGGTTGGGTTTTAACATGGTTTAACATGGTTTAACATGTTGCCTTCCGAAGGGCAACTTCCCTTGCTACAAAATGTTGCCTTCTGAAGGGCAACTTTCCTTACTACAAAATGTCGCCTTCCGAAGGGCAACTTCCCTTGCTACAAAATGACTTTCGATTTTTAAATGTTTTTCAACTACCGAAACATTGAAATCTAATAAAATGCAATTCCATTTTTCTACAAAATGCAGGGCCCAGCCCCATTTTGGAACCTTATTTTTTACTTAGAAAATAGCCCTGATACGGGGGACAAGGCCTCTCATTCTGTGCTGGAAATTGGAACGGGGATGCCTACGGCATGTCTATTTCATGCGCGCTGCACAACTTTCATGCGCTCTGGTGCATAGCCAAAAAAGTAAGTTATAGGGTCGCATAGGGTCGCTGTTCACACCTCACTCTTGAACTGGGGACAAACCGGCAGGCCTCTGCAAAAGGATGTTTGTTTTTCTTGAGCCATGCGAACCTTGAAGTGACAGTGTGATAGCGAACGTCACGTCCCAGCTTTGTTGAAATTGGCCGGGTTGTGCCCTTTAATTTGCTATGTGTCAGCACACCCTTCTTGCACAGGGCTTGGTTCTTCGGTCTACTTTGCACCGCTGGTGCATACACAAAAAATATCAAAAATATATGTTCACAAACAGCCTCTGTCCAACAAAGCTCTGTGTGGTTGGGTAATCTACCTACACTTAGACAAAACTTTGCAGCTGATGGTTCCATATGGTCCCAAATTTCCCAAATATAATCATATGCTTGCATAAGCACACAGCTTACCTTGTCACAACACAGGCGGTGCGTGACATCGGAGTAGTACCCTGGCAATCCCTGGCATAGTGTTTCATTTCATGTTCAATTTGACCTTGGAAAATTGACAAGGAGCTGCGGCGTTCCCGCTACCAGGTCGGACTTGGCATAATTTTTTAGACTTTGAAAAATTGTTGAGGGGGGCGCATCGGCCCAACCCGAACTCGATTCCCATAACCTGTCCAGTCTGCTAATGCCGCGGCCCCGATTTATAATATAGTCCGCGGAGGAGCATTGCCTCCGTTGCAGGGATAGTGTGCAAACAACGTAGGTTAGAAACACTGTGTGGGTATTAGAGACCCAGTTCAGGTACAGCTGAAAAGCAAGCAAACAAGGGCTTGCGCAGGAAAAAACAATTCGCCTTATTAAGGAATGCCAAAATAGATCAAAATAGGCGAAGCCCCAGCAGCAAATCAGCAAAGCAATATGTAGCCATGAAAATGATGCTGCGCTATAGTGGATGCTACCGGGCTCCGGGTTTCTGGTTCCCGGAATGGTGTTTCTGGTTCCCGTGGTGCTTTTTTTCCCGGAATGGTGTTTTCAGTTCCCGGAGGGTTCGGTGGTTCCCAGGG